>ONZH01031312.1:0-125664 GCA_900303285.1 Rhinella marina
CAACACGGATTCACTGTTTTTTTTGGCAAGTCAACTTCACTGACTACGTTAGCAAATAATCCACGCTTTTCTGTTTGGATGGCGATAACACCGCAAATAGTTATTTAAAACGAACAACTCCACAAACACGGATTCATAGTTTTTTTGGCAAGTCAACTTCACTGACTACGTTAGCACTATATCACACTTTTCCATTTGGATGTCGAATAAAGCTGCAAATAGTTATTTAAAACTAACAACCCCACAAACACGGATTCACTGTTTTTTTGGCATGTCAACTTCACTGACTACGTTAGCACTATATCACACTTTTCTGTTTGAATGGCGAATAACGCCGCAAATAGTTATTTAAATCTAACAACCCCACAAACACGGATTTACAGTTTTTTTGGCAAGTCAACTTCACTGACTACGTTACCACAATAATGCGCTTTTCTGTTTGGATGGCAAATAACGCCGCAAATAGTTATTTAAAACTAACAACCTCACAAACACGGATTCACAGTTTTTTTGGCAAGTCAACTTCACTGACTACGTTAGCACTATATCACGCTTTTTTGTTTGGATGGCGAATAACGCTGCAAATAGTTATTTAAAATGAACAAACCCACAAACACTGATTCACAGTTTTTTTAGCAAGTCAACTTCACTGACTACGTTAGCACTTTATCACGCTTTTCTGTTTGGATGGCGAATAACACCGCAAATAGTTATTTAAAACGAACAAACCCACAAACACGGATTCATTGTTTTTTTGGCAAGTCAACTTCACTGACTACGTTAGCACAATATCACGCTTTTCTATTTTGATGGTGAATAACGCCGCAAATAGTTATTTAGGTATAATCTTATTTTATTCAGTTTCTTTTTTTTTTTAAACAACAGAAGACAAACAAAACAATTCTTTTTGTGACATTGCAAAATATTCAAGCACTCACATGAGTGCCATACATTGTGATCTATTTGATCATATTCAAAAGAGAAATAAATACAGCAAACAAACAAATTGTATCCTAACTAGAGTTGATCGAATCCTAAAATATTCGGGGATTCGGAATTCGGCCCGAATTTTCTGCGGGATTCGTGGGTTCGAGCCGAATCACGGATCCCATTAAAGTCTATGGGAGACCCGAACATTTTTGCAGGGGCCAAAGGTTCTGCACAGTCAAGTTTGCCCCAACATGTGAAAACCTCAGAAAAAGATGGAAACACCTTGGGAATGGATAGTAAACACCAGGGGCAGCATGTAGGGATGCCTCTGAGGCTCCCTAATTGCACCATTTTTTCTAAATCTGGCCAATAGTCTGGTGATGACCCCAAGGCAATTTTCAGGGACACGGTAATGGTGACCCACTTAAAAATGCTGCCTGACAACCTTGCGGTGAACCCCTGATTGTCTGTCTTTCAATAAGATTGCAGTGTAAAGCATGGTGGTGAGCCTCAGTATGACTTTTTGGATGGAGATTGCATGTGGTCACGTACTCCCTGGAACCCCATAGTCACCCCTTCTCTGATGTGCTACCCAGAACATTCTCTGCCCCAATTCGCAACCTTTTGCAGTCTCAGTGTGCTGACAGTGGGGATTTACCAGTGTTGTCTGAGGAGGTGGTGGACAATGGCGAGACACAGGTGTCGGGGGGTGAGGTAGTTGAAAGTGAAGCAAGTTACAGTGGGGACTCCTTGGGGGGACTTTCTCATGATGGGACAGATTCAACTTGGGTGGATCAGGCACAGGAACAGATCAATTTTTTTTTTTGTGTTTATTTAACTTTTATTTAGCACAAATAACCACAGAGATATTTATTTGTTCTCTTCGCTGCGCAGTCTGGCGTTGGGGTTCGTCACTTTGATGGTGAGCTGTGCCGCTCTCTCCACAATGGTCTTTTGGTTCTTTGAGGAGACGTTGTGGGCGATTTCTGCACAGAAGGACTTGTTGCTCATCAACAGAACCTCGAGCTCCTTGACATTGTGGACCAGGAATTTGCGGAACCCTGTGGGCAGCATGTGTTTGGTCTTCTTGTTGCCACCGTACCCAATGTTGGGCATCAGGATCTGCCCCTTGAACCTCCTGCGGGCTCTGTTGTCAATACCTCTGGGTTTACGCCAGTTAAGCTTAATCTTTACATCACGGTCTGATTGATCACTGTGTTTATTATGTCTGTACTGTGACATCACTGTGTTTATTATACCTGTACGGTGACATCACTGTGTTTATTATCCCTGTACGGTGACATCACTGTGTGTATTATCCCTGTACTGTGACATCGCTGTGTTTATTATCCCTGTACGGTGACATCGCTGTGTTTATTATCCCTGTACGGTGACATCGCTGTGTTTATTATCCCTGTACGGTGACATCGCTGTGTTTATTATCCCTGTACGGTGACATCACTGTGTGTATTATCCCAGTACTGTGACATCACTGTGTGTATTATCCCAGTACTGTGACATCACTGTGTTTATTATCCCTGTACGGTGACATCACTGTGTTTATTATCTCTGTACGGTGACATCGCTGTGTTTATTATCCCTGTACGGTGACATCGCTGTGTTTATTATCCCTGTACAGTGACATCGCTGTGTTTGTTATCCCTGTACAGTGACATCGATGTGTGTATTATCCCAGAGCAGGAAGAGGTAAGTGGTCTGTGTTAGTGTGTTTGTTTTCTATTTTTCAGGGTCATGAATGCAGAGAACTACGTCGGATTCGGTGGACTACGTCGGACCAGCTTTTTTTTTTTTTTTTAATAAAATGGTCAAACAGAGGTCTGGGGGAGTGTTTATTTCAATAAAATGTTTTATACTTGTGTGTGTGTATTTTTTTTTACAATACTACAGTTTTAGTAATTAGGGCCTGATTACTAATACTGGGCTTAGTGCTTGCCGGTATGGCAGGCCAGCACTAACCCCAACATCTATTACCTCGGCACCTACCGCCACCAGGGATGCCGGGAAGAGCCGGGTACCCACAGGACCGGACCTTCTAAATTGAGGGTCTGGCTCTGGGGCAGCTGCAGGCTGGTACCATTAGGCTGGGAAGGGCCAATAACCGTGTCCCTTCCCACCCTGGTAGTGCCAGGCTGCTGCTGCTGGTTGTATCTGGCTGGCGAAGGAAAAAAGGGGGGGACCCCACGCCATTTTTTTACAAAAATAATTAAATAATTTTAAAAAAAATGGCAGGACAGGTAAGTATGCTTTCTTTAAGTGGCCGGTCCTCTGGTGGGCCAGTCCGACACTGTATAGCAGGCTGATGAAATTTTTTTCCCAACTCACTGCACCGTGTATTACAGATCAGTGAAATTCCACGGACAATATAGATACGCAGGTAAAATTATTTTTCACACCTATCCCAAAAAAAAAAATGTACGCAGTTTGCGCAAATAAAACTGGAATCTACAGATCAATACGGTATCTATAGACTGTGAGGTATATAGCAGGCTGATGAACTTTTTTTTCCCAACTCACTGCACCGTGTATTACAGATCAGTGAAATTCAACGGACAATATAGATACGCAGGTAATATTATTTTTCACACCTATCCCAAAAAAAATTTTACGCAGTTTGCGCAAATAAAACTGGAATCTACAGATCAATACGGTATCTATAGACTGTGAGGTATATAGCAGGCTGAGGAAATTTTTTTCCCAACTCACTGCAACCGTGTATTACAGATCAGTGAAATTCAACGGACAATATAGATACGCAGGTAATATTATTTTTCACACCTATCCAAAAAAAAAAAATGTACGCAGTTTGCGCAAATAAAACTGGAATCTACAGATCAATACGGTATCTATAGACTGTGAGGTATATAGCAGGCTGATGAATTTTTTTTCCCAACTCACTGCACCGTGTATTACAGATCAGTGAAATTCAACGGACAATATAGATACGCAGGTAATATTATTTTTCACACCTATAAAAAAAAAATGTACGCAGTTTGCGCAAATAAAACTTGAATCTACAGATCAATACGGTATCTATAGACTGTGAGGTATATAGCAGGCTGATGAAATTTTTTTTCCCAACTCACTGCACCATGTATTACAGATCAGTGAAATTCAACGGACAATATAGATACACAGGTAAAATTATTTTTCACACCTATCCCCCCAAAAAATTTACGCAGTTTGCGCAAATAAAACTGGAATCTACAGATCAATACGGTATCTATAGACTGTGAGGTATATAGCAGGCTGATGAATTTTTTTTCCCAACTCACTGCACCGTGTATTACAGATCAGTGAAATTCAACGGACAATATAGATACGCAGGTAATATTATTTTTCACACCTATCAAAAAAAAATTACGCAGTTTGCGCAAATAAAACTGGAATCTACAGATCAATACGGTATCTATAGACTGTGAGGTATATAGCAGGCTGATGAAATTTTTTTCCCAACTCACTGCACCATGTATTACAGATCAGTAAAATTCAACGGACAATATAGATACGCAGGTAATATTATTTTTCACACCTATCAAAAAAAAAAAATTTACACAGTTTGCGCAAATAAAACTGGAATCTACAGATCAATACGGTATCTATAGACTGTGAGGTATATAGCAGGCTGATGAAATTTTTTTTCCCAACTCACTGCACCATGTATTACAGATCAGTGAAATTCAACGGACAATATAGATACACAGGTAAAATTATTTTACCTGTTTATTTTAGCAGGCTGATGAAATTTTTTTCCCAATTCACTGCACCGTGTATAACAGAGCAGTAAAATTCAACGGACAATATAGATAGATATGCAGGTAAAATTCTTTTCAGACCTATCCAAAAAGAAATGTACGCAGTTTGCGCAAATAAAACTAGAATCTACAGATCAATACGGTATCTATAGACTGTGAAGTATATAGCAGGCTGATGAAATGTATACCCTAGTCACTGCACAGTCATGCACAGGAATATATCTGTTTACAGATGTATAGTTTGAGCTATGTGGCTGGACAAGGTGTACCAGGCACAGCTCTGCACAGAATACAGGCTTACAGCATATACTGTATAGTTTTCTTCACAGAATCAATTAGTCTTTAAAAGACTGTTGGGGCTTCCTATCCTACACAGAATACAGGCTTACAGTATATACTGTATACTGTTCTTCAGAGTATAGTCTTTAAAAGGACTGTTGGGGCTTCCTAACCTAACTCCTAACTAACTGCTTGCTACACACACTACACTAGCTAACACTGTCTGTCTCTTCTCCTTCCCAAAGCACAATGAGGCTGATGCTGCAGGTCCCTACCTTATGTAAATTTAGGTCACATGTCACTGCCAGCCAATCACTGCTGGGGAGGTATAGGGGCTGTTACATCACAGCAGGCATTCCCACAGGCTTCCCTTTGATGCTGATTGGCTGAAAAAAACGGGCATTTCAAACTCGCAGTGACGCACGAATAATCACGAGTCCGCGCTGCCTCGGGATGCCGAGCCGAGCCGAAGCGGGCAATATTCGTGCGAATCACGAATATTGCCGCTTCGATTCGCTCATCACTAATCTTAACACTTTCTAATCCTCCGTCTCTTAAATCAAATATGCTTCGTGAATGGTCCTCAATAAGTTATACGCCTCAATAAGGAGGAAGTCAGAAAGAAATTAATGACTCTAAGATGAGGCGGGAGGTGGAAGGGGGGTGAGAGTACAGTGAGGAGAAGGAGAGAGAAAAAAAAAAAACATTTCCGTGAGTACTACGGGTCTCAGCCTCTCTACTCCTGCAAATCCCTGATCTGGGTTTTGAAAGCATCTGAATCTGTATGTATAATCCAAGGACTCCACAAAGCCAAAAAGGTCGCAGAGCGATCATGAGCGTCCGCTACCAGTTCTTCCATTCTCTGGATGTTCCTGACCTCCGCCAACCATTCACAGAGAGAGGGCACAGTAGGCGTTCTCCAATGTCTGGATATCACCATACGAGCTGCAATCAGCAGTTATCTCAGAATCCCTTTTTTGATGTGAGCCAAGGTCCCAGGTATGAGAGAGAGTAAAGTGCTTTGTGGTGTATTTCTGACTGCTTTTCCTGAATAGTGTGAGTATATCTTAAGTACTTTTTCCCAGAATTTGTTGATGGCAGGGCATGCCCACCAAATGTGGAGCATAGTGCCCTTATCATTTCCACATCGCCAACATGTTTCGGAAACTCCAGGATACATCAGATGTATCCGATCTGGACAGTAATACCATCATGTGATAATCTTGAAGTTTTTCTCCTTTGCCTGAGACGCCATGGACATGTTGTGAGTTAGGGCGCATATTTTTGTTATCTCTGGATCCGAAAGTGAGATCCCCAGATCCGCTTCCCATTTTTGAAAGTATGAAGCTCTTTCAGCATTGTCCAGCTCTAACAGAAGTTTATAAACCTGAGCGAGTTTCCTTGGAAGTCCCGAGGCCAGGGGAAACATTTTGTCAAAGTCAGACAGAGAGGGTATATCTTTTCCATTTGGGAAAATGTTTTCCACAAATGCTTTTAGTTGGTTGAATTCCAACCAAGATAATGTGATCGCTGGGTTTTTAGCTTGCAATTGCTCTCTAGTACATAATTTGTTTCCCTCAAGGGCGTCTCCCACCCTGGGAGGTTTTTGCATGTCCCAAATTAGGAATCTGTGGCCATGCAGGCCCGGAAGAAACTTCGGGTTGCCCATTATTGGAGTCATTTTCCCCGGTCTGCCAGAGATCTTCTTTTTACCTACCCATTTGTCCCATGTTGTAAGTGCATGAATAGCTAAATATGGGGGCTGACCCAAACTCTCCCTTTCTTCCAATGTGAGCCAAGGTGCAACACGTAGATCCCATGGGGCAATCTGTGTCTCCAACTGTACCCATTGCTTTGATGTGGTCGAATGCGACCAATCCAAAATTCTGGCTATAAGGGCTGCCTCATGATAAAGGTCTGGCAAACCTGCTCCCCCCTTCGACTTTGTTTTTGTCAAGGTGTCCTTGCTCAGCCTGGGTCTACTGGTGCCCCATACAAATTTCGTCAAAGCCTTTTGCAAAACTTTGAAATAACTTGCTGGTAGGTATATAGGGAGGGCTTGAAAGAGATACAGAAAACAGGGCAATATATCCATCTTGACTACATTCATTCTCCCGAACCAAGAGAGATACCTGCTTCCGTACATCTGTAGATCTGATATAGTTCTCTGTTGAAGTGAAGTATAGTTCAAATCTGGCAATTTATGCAGTTTATTGGGAATCTGCAATCCCAAATAGGTGATACTGCTTTCCTGCCACTTGAACCTAAAATTACTTTTCAATAGGCTAGCCTCCGGTCTGGAAGGGATATATTTAGTGCCTCTGTCTTATTCACATTAACCTTAAAATTGCTCAGATTGCCAAATTTCTCAAATTCCTTCAAAATGGACGGGAAGGAAGTATGAGGAGAAGAGACATATATTAGCAGATCGTCTGCAAAAAGAGCAATCTTATGTTGAGTGCTTCCTATTGTCCAGCCCTTAATATCTGGGTTATTACGTAATGCATTAGCCAAGTGTTCCATGGTTAAAATATATAAAAGCGGGGAGAGTGGACAGCCCTGTCTTGTATCGTTGCGAATTCCAATGGGATCAGACAGTGTGCCATTAACTTTGACTCTTGCCGTTGGACGCGTATACAAAGCCATTACTTGCTCAAGAAATCTTGGACCAAGCCCCAGTTGTCGCAATGTGGACCACAAAAACCCCCAACTGACTCTATCAAAGGCCTTTTCCGCGTCCACCGACAAGAGACAGCCTGGTTGGGAATGCCTCTGGGCATGAGAGATCAGGGTAATCGTATGTATTGTATTGTCTCTAGCCTCCCTACCTGGAACAAACCCAACCTGATCTTTATGAATCAGATTTGGGAGAACGTCCCTCAGACGGTTGGCCAGAAGCTTGGAATATATTTTAATATCACAATTGATTAGAGAAATTGGACGGTAATTGCTACATAATAATCTGGCCAGAGCTCTGCCACATTTATTAGAGTGCTCATAAAGGAATCCTTTGTAGTGTTCCTTGTGCATGACCGCCCTTTCTGTCAAGGCCTTCTTTAACGCCTCTCTGGTTTGAGAAACCAGCTGCAGCGCTTCCTGGGTCGGAGTTCTCTTATGAGAAGCTTCAAGGGAGCTAATTGTGGCGGCCAATTGTTGAATTGTTTCCCCTTTTTGCTTTTTCAGCCTAGAGCCATGTTGTATTAATACTCCCCTCAAGACACACTTCAGGGCCTCCCATTTAAACTGAACTGCTGTGCCATCCGATTCATGATCCGCTAGGAAATGGTCAATAGCCTCTACCACTGCAGATCTACACACTATATCTTTGAGCAAGGCCCCATTCAGGCGCCAAGTCCATTCCTCGATGCTCTACCTCTGGTAGCTCCAAGAGAAGATATATGGGATCATGATCAGACCACACAGCCGATCCAATACTAGTAGCAGGTTGCATTGTCAATGCATGATGCGAGATAAAAACATGTCTAGACGACTGTACGTATCATGTGCCGGTGAGTAGTAAGTATAATCCCTATCGACTGGGTGGAGGATGCGCCACACATCAACAATTTGCTGCGAGTGCATGATGGACTTGACTCCCTGTACTGTGCGCACTGGGACGGAAGATTTCCCAGAAGAGCAGTCCAGGGAGGGATTGAGAGTCAAATTAAAGTCCCCCCCTATCAGCAGGATCCCTTCCTTAAAACTCTCAAGTCTTTTAAAAATGCTTGTCAGTGCTTTATCCTGGTTGATATTAGGGAGATAAACACTACCAATGGTGTAAATCCGGCCCTGTATGGTCACCTTGACAAAAACAAATCTACCCTTGCTACATACCAATGAGTCAATGACAACATAGTTGAGTGACTTGTGGAATGCTATGGATGTGCCTTTAGACTTGGAGTCTGGGTTAGTGCTGTGTATCCAATTTGTATAGTGCTTAGTTCTCATACCTGGAGTGTGACCCGTTTTAAAGTGAGTCTCTTGGAGCAGTAGAATTTGTGCCCTCTCCCTGTGCATGGCGTATGCAATCTGGGATCTTTTTTCAGGAACATTGAGTCCTCTCACATTGATAGAAGCCAACTTGAGACTGCAGGCGGACATGGTATCTGAAACAAAAAGCTCACACAAAAATAAAAAAATAAAAAATAAAAAAAAGGAAAGGGGGGTGGAGTTGGGCAGGGGGTTTTGAGGTGAAGGAAGAGGGGGTTAAGAGAGAGTGGAAAAAAGAAGAGTTAGTGGGTAGTTAAAACCCACCAATATTGACAAGTGAGAGAAAAGTATCTCGCTAAGGAGACTCCTCAGTAGATAAAAGTCCCTATATAAAGGGTGTTTAAGGAATTCACGCAGTAAAATATCAGTGAGGTCTAAAGTTACCCTCACGCACTGCAGGGATCTAACCCCTACAGAGAAATTTAGCCGAGATGGCTGAGTTCGACGTCAAAAACGTCTGTCTAAGTGGGTAGTGACTGACAAAGGAAAGTCGAGACTGCCACAAGACTGTCAGAGTTATAACATAAACTATAATAGAACCTAACTCAGAGGAGCATAGTTATGCAACATAAGGATAGAGGAACAATAAACATAACAATAAACATATCATTGTTAAGCCCTACTAAATCGCCAGCACAGCTGGCGGCTTGTTAGAAATTGGGAGGGGACGAAGCAACAATCTTGTGCCCCCTCCACCCCGTCCGATCTCCAACAAGTCCAGGGCCCCAATCTAAATCAACCCATGTTTCCTAGCTGATCAGGAAGCCTCAAGTGAAATCTCCATCCAGAGTGGGACTGCGCACAACAGCCAGATCTTTGCTTGAAGCTCTGAGAGCCCGCGAACCGCGAGGATCATATTTGGCAGCAAGAGGTGGTATTATGTCCCAATCCGGTAAAGTGAGCGCTGGTAGGGCTAGGGATGACAGGAATTCCTGCAGGTCTTCCGGATCACGCAAGATGTACCGTTTCCCTTCTTTCCTGACAACCAGATGGAACGGGTAGCCCCACGAGTAAGGAATGTCTCTCTTCCTGAGTTCCTCCAGCAGAGGGCGCATTGCCTTCCTCTGGGAAAGTGTTGATTTCGATAAATCTTGTAATATTTGCACTGAAGCCCCTTTAATTTCCCAGCGAGCTGCTTTTCTGGCTTTTGACATGATCTCTGCCTTGACGGTGTAATAGTGTAGACGGCATATAACATCCCTTGGTTTCTTAGGGTCGGGATTAACAGGGCCAAGAGCTCTATGAGCTCTGTCAAGTTCCAGATCATCATTCACGGGCCTATTCAAAATGGCTCCAAAGAGGACCTGCATAGTTGGGGATAGCTCTTCAGGTTTTATCTTCTCTGGCAGCCCTCGTACTCTTATATTATTGCGTCTGTTCCTGTTTTCTATGTCGTCGTGCAGACGGTACAGCTGCCTAAGATGCTGGTCATGTAGATCCAACCGAGCAGAGAGTGAATCAGCTTTTTCCATCGCTTCCACTTGTTCTTTTTCTACTAATAGCACCCTATTGCTTAGATCAGAGAATTCAGTCTGGAGGTTGTTCAGCTCTTTTTTATACGTAGCCTCGAGTCTATCCACATAACCTTCCATATCTTGCCTGGTGAGTAGCAGCTGCATAAACTCCCTCCAATCCGAGGGTTGCAGGGGGCCTGAGGCGGTAGGGGGGTCCCGTGTCTGCGCTTGAGAAGCATCTTCAGGCGCCTCTCCCCCGTCTCCATTATCAGTGGCGCGAAGAGCTTTGCCGCCATTGCGCTGGGGCAGCGGAGTTCCGGAGCCCGGCATTTCACTCGGTGCGGAGGGACTGCTGTCTGCCCAGGAGTCTGGGACAGCAAAGGGTGAGTACCGTGGATTTATTGCAATTTCTCCCGTAAGTGTACCGCCTGGAGATGGATTTGCTTCTGGGGTTTTAGGTATGAAGGGGGCTGCGTTCGGGTTGCGGCCTACCTCATCCCGCCGGCTGCGCTCTGGGTTATTGAAAAAGCACCTCAGGTCACCCCGTCCATCCGCAGGACCCGTGTTAATGAGACCCAAGGCTATTCCCCGTCTCTTTTTCACCATTTATGCGAAGTTTTATTCCTTCGGTAAGGCTCTGCTTGTTAATCTTTCAGTATCGTGGCTGGAGCTCTAATGAGACGCGTGTTCACTCCGCCATTGCCAGGCCAAGCCCCCTGCAAATAGTTATTTAAAACTAACAACCCCACAAACACGAATTCACAGTTTTTTTGGCAAGTCAACTTCACTGACTACATTAGCACAATATCACGCTTTTCTGTTTGGATGGCGAATAAAGCTGCAAATAGTTATTTAAAATGAACAAATCCACAAACACGGATTCACTGTGTTTTTCGCAAGTCAACTTCACTGACTACGTTAGCACAATATCACGCTTTTCTGTTTGGATGGTGAATAACGCTGCAAATAGTTATTTAAATCTAACAACCCCACAAACACGGATTCACTGTTTTTTTGGCAAGTCAACTTCACTGACTACGTTAGCACAATATTGCGCTTTTCTGTTTGGATGGCGAATAACGCCGCAAATAGTTATTTAAAACTAACAACCCCACAAACACAGATTCACAGTTTTTTTGGCAAGTCAACATCACTGACTACGTTTGCACTATATCACGCTTTTCTGTTTGGATGGCGAATAACGCCGCAAATAGTTATTTAAAACTAACAACCCCACAAACACGGATTTACTGTTTTTTGGCAATTCAACTTCACTGACTACGTTAGCACAATATCACGCTTTTCTGTTCGGATGGCGAATAACGCCGCAAATAGTTATTTAAAATGAACAAACCCACAAAAACGGATTCACAGCTTTTTTAGCAAGTCAACTTCACTGACTACGTTAGCACTATATCACGCTTTTCTGTTTGGATGGCGAATAACGCCGCAAATAGTTATTTAAAACTAACAAACCCACAAACACGCATTCACTGTTTTTTGGCAAATCAACTTCACTGACTACGTTAGCACAATATCACGCTTTTCTGCTTGGATGGCGAATAAAGCTGCGAATAGTTATTTAAAATGAACAAACCCACAAACATGGATTCACTGTGCTTTTCGCAAGTCAACTTCACTGACTACGTTAGCACAATATCGCGCTTTTCTGTTTGGATGGCGAATAACGCCACAAATAGTTATTTAAAACTAACAACCCCACAAACACAAATTTCACTGTTTTTTTGGCAATTTAACTTCACTGACTACGTTAGCTCAATATCACTCTTTTCTGTTTGGATGGCGAATAACGCCGCAAATAGTTATTTAAAAGAACAACCCCACAAACACGTATTTACTGTTTATTTGGCAATTCAACTACACTGAAGAATTTAGCACTACAGTATATGGCGCTTGTCTATTTGTATGGCGAATAACGCCGCAACTATTTCTTTCACATTTACAAGCTGCCAATCACGCGGATTATATGTGTTTTTCCCCAAACACAACCCAAAAGATTTTTTTTTTTATGTTTTTTTTTTTTTTAATTTTTTTAAAATGTACCGCAAACAAGGCTCTGACTCTCTTAATGCACTGCAAAAAGTGACACTAGTGGTACTTCTTTGAATAAAGCACCCCAAAACAGCCTTTAGAACAGAGTGCAGTGCTGTATAACAGGCTAACCCCTATGCCCACTCACTGCTGCTCAGTATACCAGAATAGCGATTTCACTGCCTGATTTTCTGTCTAGAAATCGTCCCTCTCCTATCCCTGCAATTCAGATTATCTCTCCCTGATCTCCTCATTTCTTTTCTGTAGTTTTTCTTTCACTTGCCCTATCTCTCCTGACGTCTGTCTCTGGTCTAAAATCAATAGCAAATGGCGGATTCCAGCGCTGCAGAGCTATTTATAGGGCTGTGACATCACAGGACCTGGCTGGCTGCTAATTGGCTACATGTCTGCATGTGATCGCATTGTGGGTGTTTACTTCTTTGTCCCAGAAATCCTTCCCCCATGTCATGCCGTGTGCTTGCGGCCATTTTAGGAAAAAAAAAAGAAAAAGATTTGTTACTACGAATCGCCATGAAATTCGCTTTCGTTGCAAATCGAATTTTCCATGAAATTCGTAACGAATTACACTTCGTCAGCTTAGATTCGCTCATCTCTACAGTCATACCTATCATTTCCATGCTATCATATATTCTCATATTTTATCTACAATCTATGTCCTCAGCCCATATTATGTGCATTTCTTTTTTATTTCTTACAGTGAAGATCCCTAAAGATTATATCTGAGTGTTACAATCTAAACTCTCTATCAGTATGTCTTTGGATTGTTGGAGGAAGCTGGAGTACACAGAGGAAACCCACACAAACACAGGGAGAACATACAAACTCCATGTAGATGTTGTCCTTTGTTGGATTCAAACCGAGGACCTAAGGCACCAGTGCTAAACACTGAGCTGCCATGATAAATATACCATCACATGACAATAAGGAGACTTTTAAAATTCACACCACTACTAAGGGTGTACTGACTGCATTGGCCCCACAGGTGTTTCAGAAAATTTCATGTTTTTCCAATAAAATGTTTTTATTTTCACAAGGGGTAGCAGGATAAAAAGCACCCCAAATTTAATTTTCTCCTGAACACAGCAACACCTCATGTGTGGTCGTAAACTGCTGTTTGGGCACATAGCAGGGATCAGAAAGGAAGGAGCACCATATGGATTTTGGAGGGCAGATTTTGCTGGAATGGTTTTCAGGCACCATGTCAAATTCAAAGAGACCCTGAGGTACACATAAAGTGAAACCCCCAAAAAGAGACCCCGTTTGGGAAACTTAGTAGCTGCCGGCCCTTTGCAGATGATCGAGAAGGTGCATTTGGGGAAGGGGGCTAAGTACAGGATGAGAATGTTCGTCAGAATGTGGGAAGGACACACTGTTTAGGATGAGTCTTCTCGTCCTGCATCCCCAAGGTGTTAAAGAGCTTTCCAATCTCGCACTGCTGTCATTCCAATACTGCTCAGGTCTTCCTTGCTCTACTTTTGCTCATTTGCGCATCTTGTAATTTGTACACATTAGCGTACAAATTTATAAGATGCGTACGCATTAGTGTACAGATTATAAGATGCGTACGCTACTACTCGAAAATTGCTCCCGAGTACGCTCGGCCGAGCATGCTCGCTCATCTCTAGTGCAGACACATTAGTAAATTTGGGCTTATGTTTTATCTGCTATTTTTATATAGGACTGCGTCTGAATTCACAAATAATGGCGCTTAAAGGAGGTGAAATGATAAATAGAGCTCCCCTTCATCTGTATGACTCACTGTTGCATTCTACGTTTATCATTTTCAGCAGTCTAGCCTTATGCTATTTTAGCTTCTAGTTCCTATCTTTTCTGTTATTTCTTTTTAATTTCAATTTGTAGGCACATCTTCAAATATTGTGATTATTGTATTTCCCAACAGGCATTGTGCTATTGATTTGTCATATCTGTGGGAGCTTAAAGTGACTATTTCGTATACTGCACATTACTACCTTTTCTTATAGGCACACTCAAGGCACACATACTGTATGTTAGTGCACAGCCCTGTTTTATTATTAGATGCAGCTGACAAAGCTTTTTCTGTGCAGCTATTCCATACCACATATAATAATTCTGCTTACACTGTCGTACTGCCAGAATTGTTGAATCAATAAAAGCTGTAAAGGAAATTGTTAGGCCTCTGCATCTCAGCTAGACAGTGACAGGAAGACTAAAGACTGATTTTATGTCTTGTCTGTGCCTTTATATTCAATTAGAATGTGCAGAACTCTGTAACTGGTGAATTGTTGCACTTATTTATTAACATAGTGAATACATACATACATACATACCCTAATGATGAGACCTCGTTGAGCTGGCGCATTGTTATCCATGAAGATGAAATTAGGCCTGTGTTGTTCATGCAGAGGCAGAATGACTGGATTAATGATGTTATTCAAGTAGTATGGGCTTGTCACTGTACTATTCACAAAGTGTAGGGCATTTCTGTATTGACTAGACACACCTACCCACATTGTAACACCACCACAACCAAAGGCTGATGCATATCGCTCTCCTTGACATCTCTAACATTGTTTGCAGCAATCACTTCTGTTCAGCGTGAATTGACTTTCATCAGTGAACAGCACTGAGGCCACTGATCCATCATCTAATGTAGATGCTCCCTGGCCCATGCAAGACGATGACGCCTATGATTAGTAGTGTTGTCAGGTACCTTTGCAGGTTTTCTAGGACGCAGACCACACTGATGTAAACAGTTTGAATGGTCCAACATGACACTTGGGTGCCTCTCACCTCCCTTAAACGTGCCTGGAGTTGTGTGGCATTCATTATCCAGTTCTGCAGGGCATTGTTCACAAATAAGTGGTCATCAGTGTGGGATGTGGCCAAAGGACATCCACTTGAATGTCTTTCTGTTACTCTTCTAGTCTCTCTGTATCTCTGTTGCAACCTGCTGCTGGCACTCTGTGACACTCTAAGCTCATTGGCCACTTCCGTCTGAGAATATCCTGCTTGAAGCCTTGCAATGGCAATAGACTGTTGATCAATTGTTAGGTGTTGTCTTGGTCTCATGATATCAAAATGTGAAAAGCATGATGAGGAGGACTGTTTAAATACCAATTCTAAATGAACCAGGAAATTTATTGAGTGATTCATGGATCAAACACCTGTTGTGAATTTTGCGAACCACTTCAAGACAGGCCTAATTTTGCAAATGTGACATGTGTCACTTCATGTGGTAATAACTTTGGAACGCTTTTACTTATCCAAGCCATTCAGAGATTGTTTTCTCATGACACATTGTACTTCATGTTAATGGTAAATTTGAGTCAATATGTTTTACCTTTATTTATAAAAAATCAAAATTTACTGAAAATTTTGAAAAAAAATCACAATTTTTTAAATATGAATTTCTCTGCTTTTAAGTTGCATAGGGATATCTAATAAAATTGTTATTAATGAACATTCACCATATGTCCGCTTTATGTTGGCATAATTTTGGAAATGTAATTTTATTTTTTTAGGACGTTAGAAGGCTTCAAATTTTAGATGTAATTTTTAAGATTTTCATGAAAATTTCCCATAGTTAATTTTAAAGGACCTTTTCAGTTCTAAAGTGACTTTGAGGGGTTTAAATAATAGAAACCTCCCATAAATGAACATATTTTAGAAACTACAGCCCCCAATGTAATCAAAACTGATTTTACAAAGTTTGTTAACCCTTTAGATTTCCCACAAGAATTAAAACAGAAGGAAGGTGAAATTTAAAATATATATATTTTTTCGCAGAGTTTCAATTTTTAATTCATTTTTCCCATAAGATAGCAAGGGTAAACAGCAAATCAAACCTGAATATTTATCTTCCTGATTCTGAAGTTTGCAAAAACACCCCATATGTGGTTGTAAACTGCTCTGTGACCGGCAGTAATGAGAGTGAGATAGTACAAGCATTTGTGATCGCTTTGACAGCTTGTCAGAGTGATCAAAAGCCTGGAGACCAGGAAAAAAGTTCTCAGGTTAAAGCTCCATGTTCTTGGCTGTCAGGAGGCAGCTGAGTCATGGAGCTTCTATGTACAGGTGCTGCACACAGGGGGCAAAGCTGAAGGATGTTTATAGTCAATGGGCAGACTTGAAGTGGTTAAGCTCCTTGTTAGAGAACAGTAAGTTGTTCAAAAAGTACTGAAACATTGAACAGTTGGACATATGCATTCAAAAGTTTAGAGAAGGTCACATTAAGTTCACCTGTAAAGGTTAGGCTGCATTTTAAGTTCATCCTGAAAGTTCACCAAAAAGCCAAATAACCCTAACTTTTTGTGAGTGTATATATATATATATATATATATATATACACACACAGTGCCTTGCGAAAGTATTCGGCCCCCTGGAACTTTTCAACCTTTTGCCACATTTCAGGCTTCAAACAAAAAGATATAACATTTTAAATTTTTGGTGAAGAATCAACAACAAGTGGGTCACAATTGTGAAGTGGAACAAAATTTATTAGATCATTTAAACTTTTTTGTCATAATAAAACTGAAAAGTGGGGCGTGCAAAATTATTCGGCCCCCTTGCATTAATACTTTGTTGCACCACCTTTTGCTGCGATTACAGCTGCAAGTCGCTTGGGGTATGTCTCTATCAGTTTTGCACATCTAGAGACTGAAATTCTTGCCCATTCTTCCTTGCAAAACAGCTCGAGCTCTTTGAGGTTGGATGGAGAGTGTTTGTGAACAGCAGTTTTCAGCTCTTTCCACATATTCTCAATTGGATTCAGGTCTGGACTTTGACTTGGCCATTCTAAGACCTGGATACGTTTATTTTTGAACCATTCCATTGTAGATTTTGCTTTATGTTTGGGATCATTGTCTTGTTGGAAGATAAATCTCCATCCTAGTCTCAGGTCTGTTGCAGACTCCAACAGGCTTTCATCCAGAATGGTCCTGTATTTGGCTCCATCCATCTTCCCATCAATTTTAAGCATCTTCCCTGTCCCTGCTGATGAAAAGCAGGCCCAAACCATGATGCTGCCACCACCATGTTTGACAGTGGGGATGGTGTGTTCAGGGTGATGAGCTGTGTTGCTTTTATGCCAAACATATCGTTTTGCATTGTTTCCAAAAAGTTCGATTTTGGTTTCATCTGACCAGAGCACCTTCTTCCACATGTTTGTGTGTCACCCAGGTGGCTTGTGGCAAACTGTAAACAAGACTTTTTATGGATATCTTTGAGAAATGGCTTTCTTCTTGCCACTCTTCCATAAAGGCCAGATTTGTGAAGTGTTCGACTGATTGTTGTCCTATGGACAGACTCTCCCACTTCAGCTGCAGATCTCTGCAGTTCATCTAGAGTGATCATGGGCCTCTTGGCTGCATCTCTGATCAGTCTTCTCCTTGTTTGAGATGAAAGTTTAGAGCGACGGCCGGGTCTTGGTAGATTTGCAATGGTCTGATACTCCTTCCATTTCATTATGATCGCTTGCACAGTGCTCCTTGGGATGTTTAAAGCTTGGGAAATCTTTTGGTATCCAAACTTCTCCACAACAGTATCACGGACCTGCCTGGTATGTTCCTTGGTCTTCATGATGCTCTCTGTGCTTTAAACAGAACCCTGAGACTATCACAGAGCAGGTGCATTTATACGGAGACTTGATTACACACAGGTGGATTCTATTTATCTTCATCAGTCATTTAGGACATTTTATCATTCAGAGATCCTTAATGAACTTCTGGAGTGAGTTTTCTGAACTGAAAGTAAATGGGCCGAATAATTTTCCACGCCCAACTTTTCAGTTTTATTATTACAAAAAAAGTTTAAATGATCCAATAAATTTTGTTCCACTTCACAATTGTGACCCACTTGTTGTTGATCCTTCACCAAAAAATTTAAATGTTATATCTTTTTGTTTGAAGCCTGAAATGTGGCAAAAGGTTGAAAAGTTCCAGGGGGCCGAATACTTTCGCAAGGCACTAATATACATATATATATATATATATATATATATATATATATATATATATTTATAAGAATAAGGTGGAGTCCTCAGAGTGAATGGAATGGCAGTAACATGCATGTTGCCGCTCCATTCAACTCTATGGGAAGTGTACAGTGCTCACTTTGCTCCAGCAATCCCATAGAGTTGAATAGAGTAGCGGTGTGCTTGTGTGACCGCCACTCCATTCACTTCAGGGACTCCAACACCTCATTCTTGTGATCACTGGAATTTACAGTGGTCAGATCCCCACCAATCAGATAGGTATCCTCTATCTTGAGGATAGGGGGATGTTCACATTTTCATTTTTCTCAGCATGCAATCTATAGTACAGGAGGTTTGCAGAGGAAGAAGTGGGCAGAGATTTGGATGGCTGCGTGGCAGCTGCATATTGAAGTATTCAGCATGAAGCTGCCAGGCAGCCTTCCCAACTAGTGTTGAGCGAACATGTTCAGCCGAATACACTATTCAGCCGAACACGGCGGTGCTCGGGACCACGCGGTATTCGGCCGAATACCGCGTGTGCTCGAGCGCCATGCTCGAGTCACCTCCCCACACGCAAATCAGCCAATTAGCGTGCAGGGAGGGATGGCATTCAGTGTAATGCCAGTAGTCATCTTAGCTACTTGCATTACACTGATTGGCTGGCCGGTTTACATGTCATCGGGTGTTACAAAGCCAGTGTTAGACAGGTAGAGCTGCTGCATGCAGGGACAGACAGTGTAGGGAGAGAAGCACGCTAGGCAGGGATAGAAATCGCTCAAAAAAGACCCAAAAGCCTTTTAAGGGCTATTATATCTGGCTGCAAGAAATATATTTTTTATTTGGGGTGTTTAAAGGTGGTGAAAATATCATTTGGTGGCCTGCCATTAACGCCACATGTGCTGCTGCTGCAAGGAGCAACACACATTGTAGGGAGATAAGCACGCTAGGCAGGGATAGAAATAGCTCAAAAAAGACCCAAAAGCCCTTTTAAGGGCTATTATATCTGGCACAAAGCAATATTTTATTATTTTTGGGGTGTTTAAAGGTGGTGTAAATAGCTCTAGGTGGCCTGCCATTAATGCCACATGTGCTGCTGCTGCTGCTGCTGCAGCATGCTGTAGGACTCTCTCTGTATACTATATACCTGACATACTTTGCTATAATTTCTGCTGTTAGGCCCCCAGTACTTCTTTTGCGTCTTGCTGTATAACATTTGCGCAAGGAGGGACTTGTGTAGGGATAGAATTTCTATAGGCAGGGTTAGTATCATTGTTCAAAAGACACAAAAGTCCATTGTTAAATCCTTCTGCATTTTTTATTTTTTTTTGTGTCAAAAAGAACCCAAGTGTGCCCTGTCATTAACATTAGGTGCACAGCGTATTAGAACCGTTCAAAAATCTATGTAGCTGACATCTGTTGTTACATTTAATACCGTTAATTTAGGTCGCAATTCCTCATTTGCGTCTGCAGTTTAATTTGCCCAAGGAGGGAATTAAACTAAAGGGATTTGATTTGGGTAGGTAGAAAGATTGTTTCTGTTCCAAAAACACCAAAGTCCATTGTGAAATACGTCTGCTCATTTTTTTGGGGTGGAAAAAAAAACAAAACAAGTATGACAGTAACGCTATCAGTAACGCTAGGTGTACAGCGTATTACAACCATTCAAAAGTCTATTTAGCTGACATCCGTTGTTAATTAAACTATAGGGATAGGATTTGGGTAGGTAGAAAGATTGTTTCTGTTCCAAAAAGACCAAAGTCCATTGTGAAATACGTCTGTTTTTGTTTTTTTTTTTGGGTGGCAAAAAAAAAACCCAAGTGTGCCCTGTCAGTAACGATAGGTGCACAGTGTATTACAACCGTTCAAAAGTCTATGTAGCTGACATCCGTTGTTAAATTTTAAACCTTTATTTTAGGCCGCAGTTCTTCATTTGTGTCTGCAGTTTAATTTGCCCAAGGAGGGAATTAAACTATAGGGATAGGATTTGGGTAGGTAGAAAGATTGTTTCTGTTCCAAAAAGACCAAAGTCCATTGTGAAATACGTCTGTTTTTTTTTTTTTTTTTTGGGTGGCAAAAAAAAAACCAAGTGTGCCCTGTCAGTAACGATAGGTGCACAGTGTATTACAACCGTTCAAAAGTCTATGTAGCTGACATCTGTTGTTACATTTAATACCGTTAATTTAGGCCGCAGTTCCTCATTTGCGTCTGCAGTTTAATTTGCCCAAGGAGGGAATTAAACTATAGAGATAGGATTTGGGTAGGTAGAAAGATTGTTTCTGTTCCAAAAAGACCAAAGTCCATTGTGAAATACGTCTGTTTTTTTTTTGGGTGGTCAGTTTGGTTTAGGTTCCTTGTGGACCTTCCCAGTAACTGCATCGGTCAGGGCACGGGTTATGTTACGGGACACATGCTGGTTTAAGGCGGTGACGGCACACTGGCAAAAATAATGGCGGCTAGGTACTGAGTAACGAGGGATAGCCACCATCAGACTGCGAAAAGCCTCAGTGTCCACAAGCCTAAACGGCAACATTTCTAGCGCCAGCAATTTGCAAATGTGTGCATTTAGTGCTATGGCCTGTGGGTGGGTGGCTGGGTATTTGCGCTTTCGTTCAAAGGCCTGGGGTATGGACATCTGTACGCTGCACTGGGACACAGAAGTGGATGTGCTCGCTGATGGTGCTTGCGAGGGTCCAGGTGCAGGGGAGGAGGCACCTGGGCCTGCGTCTTGGCAAGCACGTAACACAGGGAAGAGGAGGCAGTGGTGTGACCCGCAGACACCGATTGTGGATCCAGGCGTTTGGCCCACCTATTAGGGTGCTTTGCTGCCATGAGGATCATGCTGGTGATGGTCAGGTTGCTAGTGTTCATACCCCTGCTTATTTTGGTACGGCACAGGTTGGAAATGGCAATTCTTTTATCGTCCACACTTTTTGGTGCGGCCTGCCTTCTCCCGTTTGCCACCCCACCACCTCTTACAGCCTGTTGCGGTGCTGCGCATCCCTCCTTCTCTGTCCTGCTGTCCTCGCTCAGCTTGCCTCCTTCCCATGTTGGGCCTGTGATTTCATCGTCCACTACTTCCTCTTCCTCTTCGGGAAGGAATTTTTTCCCTTAAAGTGAGGAATATTGGCTTCTACCTCACAGGGTTTCTTGCCTTCCTCTGGATCAACTTGCAGGATAGGCCGAACTGAATGGACAGATGTCTTTTTTCGGCCTTATAAACTATGTTACTATGTTACTATGTTACTTCACTCTGGTCCTCATCCTGATAAGTTGATGTTCAGTGCTGCTGACACTCAAAAACATTTGGGGTGAGGGTCTGCTGCTGATCTGACCGTCTAAGACATTAGGGGCGAGTGCCTGCTGCTGAGCTGACCGTGTAAAACATTCGGGGTGAGTGCCTGTTGCTGATCTGACAGTGTAAAACATTAGGGGTGAGGGTGTGCTGCTACTTGCGCATTACGTACAAGTAAATATATGTTTCCTAACAATATTTCCGGTAAAATCGATGTTATCTTGGGTTTTGGGGGGGTATTTTTGTCATTCCGTAGAAGTGGCGTAATAGTCAGCCATCATTGTTAATAGCAGAGACTTTGGTGTCCAAGATGCATCCAGACATCCTCCCCATGCTGTTCCCTAACCATTTCTGTGGCTTTTTCACCATTTTCTGACGTTTACCTATGGACCAGACACCCTCCCCTCATCAGAGCAGGGGATGCCTGGTCTTCTCCCATTGACTTCCATTGTACTCAGGTGCTCGGCCGAGCACTCGAGCACCACCTAGTGTTCGGCCAGAGCACCCGAACATCGGGGTGCTCGATCATCACTATTCCCAACCTTTGCCCACTCCTTCCTCTGCCAGCCTTCTGTACTCAAGAATACAGTACATGGCAGCCTCCCCTCTCTGCCCCGCTGTTCCGCTGTGTTCTAGTGCTTATTTTGGTACACTTACATATGCAAACATGCTATGCCAGTATGGTCCTGGCATCGGGTAAATGTATATGTAAATGTGCCATAATTAGCATCTCTGCCATCTGTGCTGGTCCACAGTGGGGAATATGACCACTGCAGGCAATGATTGGCTGCAGCAGTGATGTGTCCCCCATGCAGTATGTCACTGGGTCATGTGTTACACAGGTGACACGTCACCAGAGCGGCCAGTCATAGGCTGCAGCTGTAACGTGCCTCTCATCAAAATGCATGCTAAAAATGACAGTAAATACATTTTTTTTAAAAAGGCACAAAATAGGAGTTTTCATGAGAAGAGGGGGGTTGCAAAAAAGTGTGTGTGTATGTGGTGGTGGTGTTGGGGCCCATACAAAAACTTGCTGTGGGGCTCAGTCAGTTCTAGCTACCCCCCTGATACATTCCCTTCTAAATTTGATAAAGCATGGTGTAATTCATGTCTAACGCATTACTCACCTTCTAGGCTTCTTCTGGAGTTGGCCAGCCGCCGACCTTACACAGTATATGTTTTATCATCTACAACTACATTGCTTGCTCTTTAAAGGAATGTAAATGAACAATGGTATTGCAGACTATTCTACATAAGGTGTATAGAGCAGTATTTTGCTATTTCTTTTTGCCAGAATTAGAGATGAGCAAAGTTTTAAAAAATTTGATTCGGACACGTTGCCGAATTATGCCAAGAAATTTGCTTCATTACTAAGTAATTCATCACAAAGGTGTACATCAGTGTGCATTGCATGACTAATCCTTCATGCATAACTAATCCTTTCAGAATGACAGGCAAGTCACATATATAGACGTGTGCATTATTGTGCAGGCCAGCAACATTCCTAGCTACTGTAATTCCTTCTGTTAAACCAAAAGAAAAGCATAAAGCCTTCAGTAAAGCAAAAAAATGCAGCGTGCCCCTGCAGGAGCTGTGTCCAGGTGACTCTTTAGTGGAACAAAATAAAGACATGGAGGGAGCACTAATATTAGTGAAGAAAAAAAGGTTCTTTTAATACATGTTGTGGCATTGCAAACACATGTTTTTGAATCCCTTCTGTTAGCTGTGGAATGACTGGGTGGAACTATTAGGCTCCGTTCACACTTCAGTTATTTGGTCAGTTATTCTTATCATTTACTGTCAGCCAAAAGCAGGTGCGGGTCAAACCCACAGTACAGATGTAGATCTATTCATGGTACCTAATATGAGAATAGGCTTGGCCCCTGAATTTGGCTCACAAAAACTGATGGAAATAACTGACCATATAAATGAAGTGTGAACTAGGCCTTACAGGTCAATGTTAGCATCAGGTCTAATTTATCGGCGTGGACTCAATCATGCAGTGGCCCAAGATACAAGTAGTGGTCCCATGACAGATTGGTGAGGGTGTCAGCAGTAAGATGTTGACGTCACTGTTTATTTGTCTCTTCTTCTGAGTCATCAGAAGAACAACCCCAAAAAAACAATCCCTGTCTTTTGAGTATCAACCTTCACACGGTCAGTATTTGGTCAGTAATTGATCAGAATCAGTAAAAAAAAAATACAGGAGTGGGGTCAAAAAATGACATGGGTTGGGAATATTTGCATGTCTTCTGTGTTTTGTACCCACTTCTGCTTTTGGCTTCCAAATCATGATCAAATCCTGATGCAAAATAATGACCTTGTGATAGAGCCCTCTTGCTCAATTTGCATGAGTTTTGTCCATTTGCATCTGAAATTGTTTTTATTTAGATGGAAAAGAATGCATGCAGGACTTTAATGGCCTCTATCACACAGTCAGTATTTGGTCAATTTTTTGCATCAGTATTTGTTCAGTACTTGCAAAGCAAAAACAGGAGTGGGCCCAAAACAGAGATAACATGTGGTGGAAATATTTGCATGTCTTCTGTGTTTTGGACCCATTCCTGCTCTTGGCTTCATGATCAAGGACTAGGAAACCAGAATGGACGGATTCAGCACATAACTGAGTCGACGAAGGCTACAGACCCCATAGACTATAATAGGGTCCATTAGGTTTCCGCTCAGATTAAGACTTTTGAAGCAGAGACTGTCTCCGCTTCAAAAATCTTTCTCTGAGTGGAAACCTAACAGACCCCATTATAGTCTATGAGGTCCATAGGCTCCGTTCGGCTCAGTTATGTGCCAAATCCGTCCTTTCTGTTCTCCTGCTCCACTATAGGACACTGATGTGAACTCAGCCTTATAAAGGATAGTCTTTCAAAATTTTGTGTTGAAAGGCAAGTTCTCTTTGAGATAATTATGCCATCCGCAGCACTAAACACCCACTCTGATGTCACACTACTGGCTGTGCAGGAAGGCTGCAGCCACAATTCAAGTTTGGCTGGCCAATAGTCCAAGGGATCTTTGTTTTGGGATGACAGGGTGCAGTCCAAGTATGCCACCACCTGCTAGTTCAGGTTCTGCTCCATGTTCTGCTGCTGGGAGGTTTGTTTAGTAGGTGGGTGAAGAAAAGTGCTCATCAGAGACTCAAGATTTAAGTTGCTGCTAATGGAGCTGATGCTGTTCCTCTCCCACTCCCCCACTCCAGCAGTCATGGCAGTGGAGCATGAGCCTCCTAGACCTCCATGAGGATGGGCTATGGTGCACATAGGCAGTGCCAAACTGACTACAAAGGTCTCGATAGTAGTTGAGTTTTTCAATCCCTCTCAGAAAGTGTAAAAAAGGCCCCGATTTTGGACCGGTAGCAACGGTCTAAAATTGTGGACAGCCAGTAGCCATCCCTCTGCCGAATGGTGATAATGTGGCTGTCACTAAACCAGCAACTCAGCATGCATCTGGCCATTTGCTCAAAGGATTTGGAGGGACTCCCTGCCTCTGTCTCCACTGCATACTGCCACAGTCTGTTGGGGTCATTTGCCTTGTTTTTGTCATCGCCTTACATTAGGGCCATGGTGTTTCAGGGGTGAAATTCCGCCCTGACACTACTGCTATGTTACACTTACAGTTACTGTTACAGTCCAGTATGTCCAACAGACAGGTGAAAGGCCCTTCAAAGGGAACATGCAGTGGTTAAAATGTTTCTGGAGCTGGCAGAAGTAACAGCAGAAGGGGGGTGGTAGCAGCAGTCGCAGCAACAGGCCAGAGCTGCCAGTGTCATCCAGTGGTTGTGTTTTGACCGGTAACTCAGCTGTCCTTGAATGGTTGACTTGGCCTTCAACTTCAGCCAGGAATCGGTGGGTTCCTCTGACACCATGCTTAGTTGGCATGGCCCAGGAACATGCTCTGTGTCCCCATGTGTCCTGAACCTGCCTCTTTTATTTTCTGGTCCTTCTGCTCGAAAAGTTTTGTATGCCGTCCGCTCAGCTCCACTTTTCAGCGAGCTTCTAGAGGATAGTCAGCAGCTACTGCCCAGCCAAGATGTGGAGGCGAACTCGCGAGATCTCCTTCATTTCACCGTGACCTGAACATAGGGACAGACGTGGTAAAAGCTAGGCACAGTGTTTAATAAAGTTTTTAATTGTAGAATATTGGATAGGGAGAGTGCATGGACACTGCATGGACAGTGCAGGCTGAGTGTAATTGCCCTGTGCATCTTGTTCAATTGCTGCATCATTCATACTTAATCTGTTCTGTTAGACTTGCAGACTAATATATAGACGGATTTATGTAGTTCTGCTGTACTATTCATACATAATTTGTTCTGTTATACATAGACTTCCTGTGCATCAGACTCAGTGTCAAAAGATGGTCTAATATATAGCCATATTTATCTAGTTCATCTGCTATGCCTATAAAACCTAATCTGTTATACATGGACTTACTGTGTGTCAGACTCAACAGATGGTGTAATATAAAGGCATGTTTATCTAGATCACCTTCTGTGCCATTAAAACTTAATTAAAAACTATGAATTAACACATGTGGAATTATATACTTAACAAAAAAGTGTGAAACAACTGAAAATATGTCTTATATTTTAGGTTCTTCAAAGTAGCCACCTTTTGCTTTGATTACTGCTTTGCACACTCTTGGCATTCTCTTAATGAGCTTCAAGAGGTAGTCACCTGAAATGGTTTTCACTTCACAGGTGTGCCCTGTCAGGTTTAATAAGTGGGATTTTTTGCTTTATAAATGGGGTTGGGACCATGAGTTGTGTTGGGCAGGAGTCAAGTGGATACACAGCTGATGTGATGAAAAACAAGTGGCCATCATTACTTTAAGAAATTAAGGTCATTCAGTCCAAAAAATTGGGAAAACTTTGAAAGTGTCCCCAAGTGCAGTCGCAAAAACCATCAAGCGCTACAAAGAAACTGGCTCACATGAGGACCGCCCCAGGAAAGGAAGACCAAGAGTCACCTCTGCTGCAGAGGATAAGTTCATCCGAGTCACCAGCCTTAGAAATTGCAGGTTAACAGCAGCTCAGATTAGAAACCAGGTCAATGCCACACAGAGTTCTAGCAGCAGACACATCTCTACAACAACTGTTAAGAGGCCTGTGCAGCAGCAGGCCTTCATGGTAAAATAGCTGCTAACCACTAATAAGGACAGGCAACAAGCAGAAGAGACTTGTTTGGGCTAAAGAACACAAGGAATGGACATTAGACCAGTGGAAATCTGTGCTTTGGTCTGATGAGTCCAAATTTGAGAGCTTTGGTTCCAACCACCGTGTCTTTGTGCGACGCAGAAAAGATGAACGGATGAACTCTACATGCCTAGTTCCCACCGTGAAGCATGGAGGAGGAGGTGTGATGGTGTGGGGGTGCTTTGCTGGTGACACTGTTGGGGATTTATTCAAAATTGAAGGCATACTGAACCAGCATGGCTACCACAGCATCTTGCAGCACCATCCGGTTTGCGTTTAGTTGGACCATCATTTAGTTGGACCAGGACAATGACCCCAAACACACCTCCAGGCTGTGTAAGGGCTATTTGACCAAGAAGGAGAGTGATGGGGTGCTACGCCAGATGACCTGGCCTCCACAGTCACCAGATCTGAACCCAATTGAGATGGTTTGGGGTGAGCTGGACAGCAGAGTGAAGGCAAAAGGGCCAACAAGTGCTAAGCATCTCTGGGAACTCCTTCAAGACTGTTGGAATACCATTTCAGGTGACTACCTCTGAAAGCTCATCAAGAGAATGCCAAGAGTGTGCAAAGCAATAATCAAAGCAAAAGGTGGCTACTTTGAAGAACCTAGAATATAAGACATATTTTCAGTTGTTTCACACTTTTTTGTTAAGTATATAATTCCACATGTGTTAATTCATAGTTTTGATGCCTTCAGTGTGAATCTACAATTTTCATAGTCATAAAAATACAGAAAACTCTTTGAGTGAGAAGGTGTGTCCAAACTTTTGGTCTGTACTGTATATGTCAGTTTTCTGTTGTGAAAAAGTCACAAACTCTATGTGCAAAATTTTCTCTGCCAACCTCTCTATTTTGCCAAAAAGGCATGAGGGAGGGGAGATGGTGGCGCCAGAAGCCAAGCCACATTTATCATGTTTTCTGTCAGTTTTCTGTAATAAAAGAAAACTGAAATATCAGTATAGACTCACAGACTGGTGGATGCTGTGTCTAATTTATGACCAGGCATATGTTTTGTCATACATTAGGCACAGTCTCCGGCACCGTCTCTGGCTATCATAGACCGGTCTACAACTATAGTCTATGATAAATCTGCCCCATAAAGTCTACCCAATACATCTGTGTCTCAAATTATTATAGCCTAGTCAGACCTACCAGGAGGAGTGGGTGCCAGAACAAGTTGCATGACCGGCCAAATTTCACAGAGACCCTTTAATAGGGGACTGAATGAGGAAATTCTATGAATTCTGGAATCATGGAATCACATGTCCTGTAATAGAGATGGGCCATAGGAAATTTTAATCAAGTGTAACATCATGGTCTCTAAAAGCAGAAACAGAATCCATCCAACTGTTCAACTAAATTGCTTTATAATATGATTGCATATCTGACAACCTAATATCACCTGATTCCCTTTTCCCTGTTTAGGAGACCGTTTGCCAACCTAGGTCTGTGTTGTTTCCATAGGAATTTAGAAAAATGCTGTGAATGAACATAAAAATGGTGAGTTGGGAGGTGCATCAGAACCTTTTTAATTATGTAAGAATCTTAAAGACCATATAGGCTTTCCAGGGGCGTAACTAGAAAAGGCTGGATCCCACAGGACCTTCCTCCCTACTGAGCAACTTCCCTGCAACCCTCCCTCCTGGCAAGTCAAAACCGTTCACACTTGTAAAAAGCCTTCACCTATTTAGTAGTTATGTCTTATTAGTCTACGGTAGTGCTTGCCCTTAATGCCCCCACACAGTATTACTCCTCCTAATATAAGTGAAGACCCCCAGTGGTGTAACTAAAATAAAAATCAGTAATACTCACCTAGCCCTATTCTCCTGATGAGTGGAGCACATCCCACTCTCCCTAGCAGGCAACATGCAGTGATGAGTAGATGACAGCCCAAACGATGATCCTTTTCTTATGCGCTCTTCTGCTCAGTCCAGCAGCCACTGCATGCCTGCTGGAGAGAACAAGCATGGCGAATGAGGCCCATGTCATAATGGATGCTTCGCCTGGGCACACACACAGTAGTCATTATTGCTGTGTATGTACTGGCAGTAAGGTAGACACTTTTACAACCCCAAAGAGGGGACATCAAATCCCAAAAAGGAGGACATCTTACCTGGAACAGTGGGCGATGATACTACACACAGAAAAGAGACCATAATCTTTATAAGATATCTATATAGCAATCTATGTTAAGACATTGTTGTACTCAACAAACTTGGAGCCTACTTGCGATATTTAACACTTTTTCTCAGTGCCTCAAAGAGTTTGCTATTAGATATTACAGGGAGTAGGTATAAGAGGAGTGGAATACAACCCCCATCATGTCTAGGCTTTTATTTTGTAATATCAGAGGACATTACAGGGAAGAGGTATAAGAGGAGAGAACTCCCAGCATGTCCAGGGAATTATTATGTGATAGCAGAATACATTATAGGGTGGAGGAATAAGATGAGATACTTATAATTCTCTTTACCATGATAGATAGATTTTTTTGAAGTGTGTTTTTTAAGCAATTTTTTTTGCAACAAAACACTCCACATTTCTGGTGCAAAGCCTTTATACATAACCCCCACAGTTTATGCCATCTACATTTTAGACAGGATTAGTAAATTTGCACCATAGTTTTGTTTGCAGCTTGTCACAATGGAGCATAAGCAGCCCAGTCCCACCTAATAAAATCTATCATAGGGTAGACGACGGTATTAAGACTCCTTGCAAAAATTTAAAGAACTGGTCCTACCTCATCCAGGGTGTCATTGACATGTTGGTGGGATGTCCTTTGGATCTGGAACAAGATCCCTGTGGTGATAGAGAAAAAAAAAAGAATCACATAAGAAAGGGATCTTAACTGTACCTGATAAATACCTACCAGGGTGGTCTGTGCTGGTCCTGTAAGACCGAGCCATTCCATTGCATAACAGGGTCATCTAGGGCATTTCCCATTAGTGCTACCACACAGTACTAATGCCCACATTGTGCCTCCTCACAGTAATTATGCCCACCTTCTGGTCCCTTCACAATAGTTATGTCCTCCTTGTGGCCCCTCACAGTAGTTATGCCCACCTTTGTCCCCATCACAGTAGTTATACTCACCTTTGTGCCTTTCACATTAGTCATGCCCACCTTTGTGCCCCTTCACAGCAGTTATCTCCTCCTTGTGGCCCCTCACTGTAGTTATGCCCATCTTTGTGCCCGTCACAGTAGTTATGACAGATTATGTTCCCCCTCACAGTAGGTATGCCAGATTATGTGCCCCTTCAAAGTAGTTATACCAGATTAGGTGCCCCCTCACAGTAGTTATGCCAGATTAGGAGCCCTCTCACAGTGGTTATGCCAGATTAGGTGCCCCTCACAGTAGTTATACCAGATTAGGTTACCCCGTACAGTAGTTATGCCATTGTAGGTGCCCCCTCACAGTAGTTATGCCAGATTAGATGCCCCCTCAGTGGAGTTATGCCCACTTTTGTACCCCCTCACTCTAGTTGTGACTCCCCTTTGGCCCCCAGTGACCTCACCAGACTGCAGTTACATTGAAGGAAAAAAAAAACACAATACTTATCTGCTTCCCTGATTACGCGCTGCCACACTCACATCGCGTTGCTGGCTGTGCAAGAGGGGGTTGTGCCAGGCTCCCTGATTCAATATGGAAATGAACCACCCGGCAGTGACAAGAACTTCCGGGTGGGTGCGCCTCCCTCCCCACCTCTGTGCCCGGGGCACATGCCCCACCTGCCCCCCTCGATACACCCCTGCATATAATTCTACCATACAGCACTCATAGCAGTGACTGAATAATTGTGTAATACAGTGTGCATACAGAACCCAAATATCACAATCACAGAAAGCACATAAAACACTGTCAAACAAAGCCCAAGTACCAGCAGCAAATATTATGCAAGCTATAATTTACATTAACATTGTCATACTTAGCACAAATAACAAATCTGTGAAATCACTTGCTCAGTATATCATCTATGTAGACACTCTGTGCTAAATTATCTTTTACATGTACCAAAATACTCAGTAGTTGCAACATTTTGAAATATAATATTATAGTTGTAGGCAATCTTTAAATGGCAGTGTTATAAGAAGCCAGTACAACACTCCAAAGAAGTAAAACACATAATGGTTAGAGATGAGCGAACATGCTCGTCCGAGCTTGATGCGCGTTCGAGCATTAGGGTATTCGCATATGCTCGCTACTCGGACGAGCATATCGCGATCCTCGAGGAAATGGCAACTTCCTCTTCCTGCATGTTAGCCGCCTTTTTTCAGCCAATCAACATGCAGGAGAGTCTTTGGTACCTCCTAGCATCAAGTGGGGCCCCTACAAGTCGATAGCAGGGATTGGCTGGCCAGATCAGATGACCTGGGAATATAAGAATCTGGTCCCGCGCTGCTCGCTTCATACGCCGTCTGCATGAGATTAGGAATAGAGCTGCTGTCTCTCAGGGAGAGTGTTAGGGCCTGAATTTAGATGTTGGTTAGGCAGTAATCACCCACAAAGAACCCAACAGCCCTTCTAAGGGCTACAAGCACCTTTTTTTTTTGGTCTCCTCCTGGCTGGGACTTGTAGTGCAGCTACCGCCATCTTGGCTGCACACTGTTAGGGCGTGAAATTAGAATCTGGTTAGGCAGGAATCACCCACAAAGAACCCAACGCTCCTTCTAAGGGCTACAACGACATTTTTTTTTGTCCTCCTCTCGGCTGCTGGCTGGGACTTGTAGTGCAGCTACCGCCATCTTGGCTGCACACTGTGCACTGGTGGTAGAAAGGGGACAGCACATGGTCCACACAGACCCCAATGAAATTGCCCAAAGTCCTTTCAGTACTCATTTTTGCTGCTGCTGTACCTTGGCTTGCTGGGATCTGTAGTGCAGTCTAGGGAATATGTTTTGTCACTCAGTTATATAAACTACAGTCCAGTGAACAATTGTGAGGTGTGCGATACACTAGCCGCAGTCTAGAGAATACGTTTTTTTCACTGAATTATATAAACTACAGTCCAGTGAACAATTGTGAGGTGTGCTGTACAGCAGCGTCAGTCTATAAAATACGTATTTTCTAGCAGTTATATGTCTTACAGTCCAGTGAAAAATGCAGTGCTTTGCGGTAAAATAGCCGCCATATAAAGACTATGTTTATTTCTCAGTTATATAAACTACAGTCCAGTGAACAATTGTGAGGTGTGCTGTACAGCAGCGTCAGTCTATAAAACATGTATTTTCTCGCAGTTATATGTCTTACAGTCCAGTGAAAAATGGAGTGCTTTGCGGTAAAATAGCCACCATATAAAGACTATGTTTTTTTCTCAGTTATATAAACTACAGTCCAGTGAACAATTGTGAGGTGTGCGATACACTAGCCGCAGTCTAGAGAATACGTTTTTTTCACTCAATTATATAAACTACAGTCCAGTGAACAATTGTGAGGTGTGCGATACACTAGCCGCAGTCTAGAGAATACGTTTTTTTCACTCAATTATATAAACTACAGTCCAGTGAACAATTGTGAGGTGTGCTGTACAGCAGCGTCAGTTTATAAAATATGTATTTTCTCGCAGTTATATGTCTTACAGTCCAGTGAAAAATGGAGTGCTTTGCGGTAAAATAGCCGCCATATAAAGACTATGTTTTTTTCTCAGTTATATAAACTGCATTCCAGTGAACAATTGTGAGGTGTGCTGTACAGCAGCGTCAGTCTATAAAATACGTATTTTCTCGCAGTTATATGTCTTACAGTCCAGTGAAAAATGGAGTGCTTTGTGGTAAAATAGCCGCCATATAAAGACTATGCTTTTTCTCAGTTATATAAACTACAGTCCAGTGAACAATTGTGAGGTGTGCTGTACAGCAGTGTCAGTCTATAAAATACGTATTTTCTCGCAGTTATATGTCTTACAGTCCAGTGAAAAATGGAGTGCTTTGCGGTAAAATAGCCGCCATATAAAGACTATGTTTTTTTCTCAGTAATATATACTACAGTCCAGTGAACAATTGTGAGGTGTGCTGTACAGCAGCGTCAGTCTATAAAATACGTATTTTCTCGCAGTTATATGTCTTACAGTCTAGTGAAAAATGGAGTGCTTTGTGGTAAAGTAGCCGCCATATAAAGACTGTTTTTTTCTCAGTTATATAAACTACAGTCCAGTGAACAATTGTGGGGTGTGCTGTACAGCAGCGTCAGTCTATAAAATACGTATTTTATCGCAGTTATATGTCTTACAGTCCAGTGAAAAATGGAGTGCTTTGCGGTAAAATAGCCGCCATATAAAGACTATGTTTTTTTCTCAGTTATATAAACTACAGTCCAGTGAACAATTGTGAGGTGTGCTGTACAGCAGCGTCAGTCTATAAAATATGTATTTTCTCGCAGTTATATGTCTTACAGTCCAGTGAAAAATGGAGTGCTTTGTGGTAAAATAGCCGCCATATAAAGACTATGTTTTTTTCTCAGTTATATAAACTACAGTCCAGTGAACAATTGTGGGTTGTGCTGTACAGCAGCGTCAGTCTAGAAAATACGTATTTTCTTGCAGTTATATGTCTTACAGTCCAGTGAAAAATGGAGTGCTTTGCGGTAAAATAGCCGCCATATAAAGACTGTTTTTTTTTCTGTTATATAAACTACAGTCCAGTGTACAATTGTGAGGTGTGTCATACACTAGCCGCAGTCTAGAGAATAATTTTTTTTCACTCAATTATATAAACTACAGTCCAGTGAACAATTGTGAGGTGTGTCATACACTAGCCACAGTCTAGAGAATAATTTTTTTCACTCAATTATATAAACTACAGTCCAGTGAACAATTGTGAGGTGTGCGATACACTAGCCGCAGTCTAGAGAATACGTTTTTTTTCACTCAATTATATAAACTACAGTCCAGTGAACAATTGTGAGGTGTGTGATACACTAGCCGCAGTCTAGAGAATAATTTTTTTTTCACTCAATTATATAAACTACAGTCCAATGAACAATTGTGAGGTGTACGATACACTAGCCGCAGTCTAGAGAATAAGTTTTTATTCTCAGTTATATAAACTACAGTCCAGTGCAAAATTGAGTGGTTTGCGGTGCAATAGCTGGAGTCTAAAGACTATATTTTTTGTAGATAGTAATTCTACTGTCTACTGAATACGGTTTTGGCCTCAGATATTAACTCGACAGTTTGGTGAATATACAAAATGTTGAACCCAAGGGCTAAGGGTCGAGGATGAGGGCGTGGGCGTTCAAGCAATGTAGGGGGCAGAGGCCGTGGTCCTGGGCAGGGTGACACTGTACATGCTGATGAGGGAGCAGTGGAAAGCCGCAGAGTTTCGCTCTGTAGCTTCATCTCGCAACTTACTGGGTCATGTGGTACACCACTATTGAAACCACAACAGTGCGAACAGGTGATGACGTGGATAGCGGACAATGCGTCCAGTAATTTATCCACCACCCAGTCTTACACGCAGTCCACCCACGCTAGCCAAGGGAGTAGACCTCTGTCTCCTCCAGCTCAACCTCCTTCCCCCCAGCCTGCCCCCACAGTGGGTGGTTGTGGGTGATGAGAGTGTGGACTTAGTGCAAGTAGTGCGTGAAGAGGTGTCGGATGATAATGATGATGATGAGACACGGTTGTCAGACAGTGACGTTGTTGTCAGGGCAGTAAGTCCGAGGGGGGAGCAGAGTGAGGAATCAAAGGAAGAGCTGGTGGATGATGAGGTGACTGACCCGAGCTGGGTTGGTAATCCAACTCAAGACAGTGCTTCTGAGGGGGAGGCAAGTGCAGCACCAGAACAGGTTGGAAGAGGCAGTGGGGTGGCCAGAGGGAGAAGCAGGGCCAGAGCAGGTAGATCAGCAACTGTTTCACGGAGTCAAGCTCCCTTGCCGAGGCCTAGATGTTCGCAAGTCTGGAGGTTTTTTAAAGAAAGTGAGGATGACCGACGAACGGTGGTGTGCAACCTGTGCCACACCAGGATCAGCAGGGGAGCCACCACTACCAGCCTAACCGCTACCAGCATTCGCAGGCATATGAGTGTTAAACACCCGACTCAGTGGAACCAAGTCCGTTCCCCGCCTGCTGGTCACACCACTGCCCCTTCCCCTGTATCACATGCTGGCTTGGCGAGTCAACCCCCCCGCCCAGGACCCCGGCACGAGCGCCTCCCTCCCTTAAACCACCCCTTCACCTTCACGATCCTCCACAACCTCCACCAATGTGTCCAAGCGCAGCATTCAGCTGTCTTTGCAGCAGACATTTGAGCGCAAGTGCAAATACAATTCCAGCCACCCACATGCACAAGCCCTAAACGTCCACATCTCCAAATTGTTGAGCCTGGAGATGCTGCCCTATAGACTGATAGAGACTGAGGCTTTCCGCAACCTGATGGCGGTGGCTGTCCCTCGGTACTTGGTCCCCAGCCCCCACTATTTTTCCCGATGTGCCGTCCCAGCCCTACACCAGCACGTGTCACAGAACATCATCCGTGCCCTGACCAACGCGGTTAGTGATGAGGTCCACCTAACCACAGACACGTGGACAAGTGCTGGCAGGCAGGGACACTATATCTCCCTGACGGCACATTGGGTTAACTTGGTAGAGGCTGGGATCGAGTCTGACCCTGGGGCCACTCATGTAATGCCCACACCAAGGATAGCGGGGCCTACCTTGGTCACGGTTTCTCAGACTTATTATCCCTCTTCCTCCAACCCCTCCTCCTCCTCTTCGCACAGAAACGCTGAGCCAACAGGCAATGTTTCTGAGGGCCAACTGGCGCTCTATACAAACAATGTTTACGGAGGGCCACCTACAGGCCCTCTCTCCAATAAATTTTTTAGTAGTGTCAAATACAGACACTCAAAAAACAATTTTACATGAGGGAGTGTCTCCCCATCTGCCATCATGTTCGGTCAGGCTGTCCGTAGGTACACCACCTCTGTCGTCTGCAGAAGCGGCCACTATGAGGAAGGCCACGGCAAGAACTTCCCCTTTTCAATTGAGAACAAGTGGAGACTTGTAGGAGGGTGACACTTTTCTTCAGCAGTGGATTCACCTTCCCCTTTATCATTGCCAGACAACAGTTGGTGAAAAAGTAATTGGCAATGATGAAGAAAATGTAACGGTGCAGTGGACCGTCTGTGAAGCAAACCTATATATTCCCACCATGCCAGCCATGGGTTGTACATAAACTAATAACAGGAAAAACAAAAAACATATTTTAGAGGAGGGTCAACTACAGATACTCCAAAACAATTTTTTAGGAGGGTCAACTTCGGACACTCCAAAACAAATTTTTGGGAGGCTCACCTACAGACATTTGACTGCAATCTCAGTCTGACCAAGGCATTGGTGGTGTCACTGCCATGCTGTGTCAGGCTAAATTTTTGGGTGCTTCACCTGCCACCTGAGTCTAACTTGGTCACTATGGGTTCACCGCCATGCTGTGTCAGGCTACATTTTTGGGTGATTCACCTGCTACCTCAATTTAACTTGGTCACTTGTTGGTGTCACTACGCTGTCACCATGCTGTGTCAGGCTTATGCCTGCGTCGTGGGATGGGGATAGCACAGCAGTGCCAGTATGAGCAGTGGTGTCACCTGCAGGCGGTGATGGACCTTCGTTGCACCTAGTTGGGTGCTTTTCTAACATGTGCCAGCACATGTGCCTTGCCCATCTTGGTCTGGGTCAGCAAAATTGTCTTGAGGGTCACCACCAGGCTGTTGCCCAGAATTTGGCATAATGGTACGATTAGGCAGCCTCAGAGGCATCCATGCATGCTGCCCCTGCTGTTTCCTGTCCATTTCCGTGGTGTTTCCATCATTTTCTGAGGTTTCCAGGTTTTCACGCAACCTTCCCTATGCAGAACCCCGGTCCCCTGCAAAAAATGCTCGAGTCTCCCATTGACTTCAATGGGGTTCGTTATTCGAAACGAGCACCTGAGCATCGGGAAAAATTTGATTCGAATAACGAGCACCCGAGCATTTTAGTGCTCGCTCATCTCTAATAATGGTTAAATTGTACTGTAAAAAAGGACAGGGCCAGAGAATGTAGATCATCAGAGCACACATAACAAGACCATATAGAAAAAAAACACATATAACTCGTAAAATCAAAATGTCATATAGTGAGAATATAAAACACTGCAAAATAATAATCACCTATAAGTGCCTACATGATGCCAGGCATTTGCTCACTCAGACATCTCAGGAAAGACATACCCTTGCCAACTTGTTCAGCCAGCTAGAAAATGCATTTGTTTTTCCAGGTACTGTCGTCAGATTCTGGTGTATACTCATTCATCAGTCAGCCACGGTCAACCATACATTCCCTCAGTTTCCAGGCAGATAGGAAATGCTTATTGATTGACTTATCAAAACAGTCAGTACCAAGAACACTTTCACTCACATTTGTACATCCACTCACCCCCACCCACATATAAACACATGCACACACACAAACAGACGGCATATGTAGTGGCCTGGAGCAAGGTACTTTGGAGTCTGGACGTTTGTGGACATTTGCGCCTATCACTGCTACGCAAAGCCATCAAATCACCACTTTAGTACACTTTGAAGTGATAACTTGTGCTGTGATTTATGCTTTTTTGCATTTTATGATATATCCTGTTCATCTGCATTGTTATTGCACTGTATTTAGACTGAACTGTGGAAATTGATAGTGCACAGCCAGTTCACACTACCAGACTGAAATTCCAGCCTGTGCACTGAGAGGCTATTAATTTTACACTGATATCATCAAGGACTATGCAGAACTAAGTTTTGGAGAGAAAAGGAAAACACAGTGAACTTTGACCGTCTGGTTTAGCTGTCAGACTGTTGTTTACAACTCAAAATGCAAATACAGTATTTGCATTAAAGCCCAATACAAGTCTATGACAGCCTTGATCTTCAACATTGTTTCTGTTAGGCTGTGTGCTTCTCCAGCTTCACCCCTCCCACTAGAAGGATCTAGATCAGTTAGAAACTGTATAACAGTAGATCAGTCAGAGACCCTGGTTGTCTGCTGATAGGGACCAATATTTACTGTAGTAGGAGAGACTCTGCCAGACTTCATGAGTGACCAGAAGATGATGAGATGGGGCTACTCTGCAACAGAACCAGGGTCACCAGCCCTTTGACAGGGAGCCAGGTGGATGATTGAGCCACAGACCTTGGGCTACAAACCTTCTAATAAGGAGAGAGTTAGCCAGCTCAGACCTCTCCTCAGCACAGAACCTTCTCTGCTACCAGAGGGGAGACTGGAGAAGCCAGTTCAGTGCATTGCCTGTATTGCCTGTATTGTTTCCACTTGAGTCCCTCCAGTAAGGAAGCACACTGGTTTACTGTAAAACTTGACTCTCTTGACTAGAGATGAGCGAATCTATTCGACGCTTAGTAGATTCGAATCGAATTTTACAAATTTTCTATTCTGAAGCGAATCCGGATTTTTTGAGATTCGCTCCATTCGATTTGAAAATGTTCTTAAAGCTTTGTACGCATTCGCTACGTACTTTTCCGATAAATTGTACGCTAATGCTACGTACAAGTTACTTTATACACTGATGCGTATGAATTCAGTTAATTAGCGAACTTTTACTATAAGTTCGTTATTCGTGCGCCAAAAAGCCCGGGAAGAAAGCGGTCACCTGACCTAGTGGGAAGGGCTTGCTCTGATTGGCTCACAGGCTTGGTAAGCCAGTGACACATCAGTTGTGCTGCGACTGCTGAGACGAGCAAAAACACTGTCTGTGAAGTTCTGAAGTTTCTGAACTGAATTGTGGTCTAATTGTTCTGGACATCCATAATACATATCAGGGCCAGTGCAGGGCAAGTGCAGGGCCAGTGCAGGGCTAGTAATTAATCAGGCAGGGAGAGACACAGGGAGAGAGACAGGGAGAGAGACAGGGAGAGAGACAGGGAGAGAGACAAAGATCTGCTGCAGGGCCACAGTCAAGTGAAAATTTCTGGCATTGAAAAGCCAAAGGGTTCCAGCCAGACCTCGAGCTCCAAAAAAAGGAGAAGGTGGCACAGGGCAGCAGTGGCAAAGGACATGTAGCCGGAGCTTCTACTTGTAGAATTCATAATACTTGGCCGTTGTTCCACCAGGCTAACCCACCAAGGCGCAAAATTGTAGTGCAGGAGAAAGTGGATGAGGTAGTGGAGTGGATGGCACACTCGTCTCAATCGCAGCCGGATGATCTGCTTTCTTCTGCTGATACAGTATCATGTAGCCAGGGGTCAGACTCAGAGAATTCCTCCTGCTCCACCATTCCGCTCCAGCAAAGCCTGACATTTTCTGCCACCTCTCAGCCTTCAGCGCCCCTCCTTGTGGTGTCCCTTCTGCATTTTATAAAATAAAAGGCCACCGAACCCCACCACATAATCCGGCAGTTATAGAGGACAGCCTCCCTGAGGATTTCTTAGAGGGCAGTCAGAGTTTGGACTGCCCGGAATTGGAGGTTGGTGGGGAACAGCCTATATTGCAGTCAGAAAAAAGTGGTGGGGAGTCTGATGATTATGTGTTAGACCGGAGGACCTGGTAGGTGGATCGGGCTGGTGAGGAGGATTTGATCTCTGAGGAGGAGGATTTTGATGATGATGACCAGGAGGAGGACGAGACACAGCTGGAGGATCTGGAGGAGGACGATGACACTTTCAGGGACACTGAAGTGTCTCAGAGAGAGGCTGAGATGGAAAGAACTGGCTCCTCGGGCAGGAGTTATTCAGTGACGGTATCTGTATTGAGCCTTTTTTTTTCTTTGAACTGTTCACTGAGAAGGCCACACATGGTCAGTTTGGGGTTTGTACTTACTGGACACCCATACTGAGTGGTCTTCCTATGGTCCAGGAGAAAACTCCTCCCTGACTGTTGGAGCTACAAAAGATAAAACATAAATTTAGCTTATATTTTGAAGACAAAAGGTCCACCCATTACACTTTTTATTTTACCTACCTTCTACCTCTGGAAGTTGGGCTGGTGGTGTTGGAGAGGCAGGTGGGGTCCTCCCTCGCTGTTGAGGAGGGTGAGAGGGGCTCCTCTGTGGTGCAGCAGCTGTCAAAAAACATTAAATAATGGCATTACATTCAACTCTAAACAGTTGTACAGTTGAACAGTTGTAACTTCTGATGTTGATACATGTGAATTGTTTGGGGCTGGATCCCATTCCTAACCACTAGTGCTCTTATATCACTGCAGCTGCACTCCCACGTAGCCTGGATTAAAAATAAATTAAATATGTTTACACTTACTAGAAGCTTATGGTACTGTAGGGGCCGTCTGGGCATGACGCTGACGGTGATGTTAGTGAGGCCGTCGTTGTCGTTGCTCTCCAACATAAATCCGTACACAATTGTTATGATTAGAGATGAGCGAGCATGCGCGTCCGAGCTTGGTGCTCGTTCGAGTATTACGGTACTCGTAAGTGCTCGCTGCTTGGACAAGTATCTCGCCATGCTCAAGGAAATGGCATCTCCCGCATTTTGAATTTTTGGCGCCTATAAACTACAGCAAACACTCAGCCAATCACAAGCCAGGAGACTCTGCGGTACACCCAGCATCACGTGGGGCCCTTACATGTCGATAGCAGGGGTTGGCTGGCCTGATCAGGTGACCCTGGAATATACTAGTGACTACCCGCGGTGCTCGGCTCAGATGCTGTCTGGATGCCGTTAGGGACAGATCGGCTGCGTTTCAGGGAGAGTGTTAGGGCCTGGATTTAGTTCTCTGTTAGGCAGGAGTGATCTGAAAAGAACCCAGCAGCCCTTCTAAGGGCTACAAGACACTTTTTTTTGTCTCCTGGCTGGGCTGGCTGGCACTAGTAGTGCAGCTATAGCCATATATAACACTTTTTTTTTCTTGATTTATCTCAGTGATACAAATCCATTTCATACAGCTGTGAGGAACCATTCTGTGTGTCACAGTTCAGCTGCCCACTCACCACAAACCACAATCCGTATTTTCTGTCCAGGTGACCTATACTGTACGTCACGTAATTAAAAAAGGACTTTTGCTGTCACTGATACAGCTACATTACAAAAATCTCTCTGCGACATTTGTCTGGGTTGCACTTAAGCAGACCAAGTCTGCCTAATCTAATAGTTTCAGTGTAATTGCTCCATACTGCACGGTACTTAATAACATACGTAATTTTGCTCTAACTTATCCACCTATATATTTTATTGTTCAGATTGAACAAGTTTGTGGGTTTCAGTACAGCAGGCCCATTTTTTTTTTGTACATATAATACACTTATATACAGAAAATGTTGAACCCCAGAGCTAAGGGTCGAGGACGAGGGCGTGGGCGTGGGCATGGGCATTCAATTACTGCAGGGGGCAGAGGCCGTGGTCCTGGGCAGGGTGAGACAGTACCTGCTGATGAGGGAGCAGGGGAACACCGCAGAGCTACACTCCCTAGCTTCATGTCTCAACTTACAGGGACACGTGGTAGAGGACTGTTGAAACCACAACAGTGCGAACAGCTGATGTCGTGGATTGCGGACAATGCTTCAAGTAATTTGTCCACCAGTCAGTCTTCCACGCAGTCCACCCACGTTACCTAAGGGAGCACTCCTCTGGCTCCTCCACCTCAACCTCCTTCCCCCCAGTCTGCCCCCTCCCAGGAAAATTTGGAATGCGATCCGGCATACTCTGAGGAACTGTTTTCTGGACCCTTCCCAGAGTCACAAACCACTTCTCAGGTTGCTGCTGACCTCGTTCCCGATGCCCAAGTTTTCCAACTGTCGCAGTCTGTGGGTGATGATGATGACAATGTTGACTTAGTGGAAGAAGTGTGTAAAGAGGTGTCAGACAATGAGGAGACACGGTTGTCAGACAGTGGTGAAGTTGTTGTCAGGGCAGGAAGTCCGAGGGGGGAGCAGACTGAGGAATCGGAGGATGACGATGTTCGCAAGTCTGGAGGTTCTTTTAAGAAAGTGAGGATGACCGACGGACTGTGGTGTGCAATCTGTGCCACACCAGGGTCAGCAGGGGTGCCACCACTACTAGCCTAACCACCACCAGCATGCGCAGGCATATGAGTGCTAAACACCCCACTCAATGGAACCAAGGCCGTTCACCTCCTGCGGGTCACACCACTGCTCCTTCCCCTGTGTTACTCGCTGCCTCTGCTAGTCAACCCCCTGCCCAGGACCCCGGCACGAGCGCCTCCCACCAGAAAACCACACCTTCGCCTCCACGATCCTCCACAGCATCCACCAATGTGTCCCAGCGCACCATTCAGCTGTCTTTACAGCAGACGCTAGAGCGCAAGAGGAAATACAGTTCCACCCACCCACATGCCCAAGCCCTCAACGTCCACATCTCCAAATTGCTGAGCCTGGAGATGCTGCCCTATAGGCAGGTAGAGACCGAGGCCTTTCACATTCTCATGGCGGTGGCTGCCCCGCGGTATTCGGTCCCCAGCCGCCACTATTTTTCCCGATGTGCCGTCCCAGCCCTACAGCAGCACGTGTCACAGAACATCATCCGTGCCCTGACCAACGCTGTTTCTGAGAAGGTCCACCTAATTACGGACACGTGGACAAGTGCTGCCGGGCAGGGACACTATATCTCACTGACGGCACATTGGGTTAACTTGGTGGAGGCTGGGACCGAGACTGACCCTTTGGCCGCTCATGTACTGCCCACACCGAGGATTGCGGGGCCTACCTCGGTCACGGTCTCTAAGACGTACTATGCCTCTTCCTCCGACCCCTCCTCCACTTCTTCCTCCGAATTACCATCCGTGGGCACGGCGCCTTCAGTCGGTAGCTCTAGGCGCAGTAGCAGTGCCGTGGGTAAGCGCCAGCAGGCGGTGCTCAAACTGCTGAGCTTAGGTGACAAAAGGCACACCCCCCAAGAGCTGTTACAGGGCATCACGGCGCAGACCGATGTGTGGCTGGCACCGCTGAACCTCAAGCCAGGCATGGTTGTGTGTGACAACGGGCGTAACCTGGTGGCGGCTCTGCAACTCGGCAGACTGACACATGTGCCATGCCTGGCCCACTTGTTCAATCTAATAGTTCAGCGGTTCCTCAAGACATACCCCAATCTGTCTGATTTGTTCACCAAGGTGCGCCGCATCTGTGCGCATTTCCGCAAGTCGACCACAGATGCTGCCACTCTCAGGGCAGCGCAGAACCGCCTACAACTGCCCGCTCACCAATTGTTGTGCGACGTGCCAACAAGATGGAATTCGACATTAAACATGTTATCCAGAGTGTACCAGTAGCGCAGAGCGATTATAGACTGCCAGATGTCAACTTCTACCAGAAGTGGTAGTCAGGTCACTCAGATGGTCAGCGACAATGCCGCCATTTTCAGCCTCACCATCCCGCTGCTTTGCCTGTTGAAAAACTCACTGCTCAGCATGAAGTCGGATGCTTTGCGCTTGTCACAAGAGACGGTGGAGGAAGATACGTCGCTTGATAGCCAGAGCACCCTCCGGTCTGTTTCTCAGCGCGTATCGGAGGAGGGGGATGAGGAGGAAGAGGAGGAGAATGTCGGCGAGACAGAAGAGGGTATCAGTGCTCAGCCCTTCTTAACTCTTGAGCGTGTATGGGCTGAAGAGGAGGACATGGAGGAGGAGGAGGAAATTGAGAGTCAGGCCAGTGAGGAGAGGGAATTCTTGCGTGTTGGGACTCTGGCGCACATGGCAGACTTCATGTTAGGCTGCCTATCCCGTGACCCTCGCGTTAGAAGCATTTTTTCAAACACTGATTACTGGGTGTTCACTCTCCTGGACCCACAGTACAAGCAGAACCTTTCCACTCTCATCCCTTCAGAGGAAAGGAGTATGAGAGTGAATCAATATCAACAGGCCCTGGTGCACAAGCTGAAACAATCCTTCCCATTTGACGCCACTAGCGGCAGAGGGCATGGTTCTGTGGGCCAAGTAGCGGAGGAGAGGAGGCGAGCAGGCAGCTTGTCCAGCACTGGTAGGGGAATGCTGTCCAAGGCCTTTGCCAGTTTTATGTCACCCCAGCAAGACACTGTCACCTGTCCCCAGTCTAGGCAGAGTAGGGGTGAGCTTTACAGAAAGATGGTGAGGGAGTACCTAGCTGACCATACCAACGTCCGGACCGATCACTCTGCTCCATACAACTACTGGGTTTCAAAGCTGGACACGTGGCCTGAACTGGCGCTGTACGCCTTGGAGTTGCTGGCCTGCCCTGCCACTAGCGTGTTGTCAGAGCGGGTATGCAGTGCAGCTGGTGGCGTCATCACTGATAAGCGTACATGCCTGTCAACTGACAGCGCTGACAGGCTGATGCTTATTAAAATGAAGAAAGCCTGGATTTCACCGGAATTCAAATCTCCCGGGGAAAGCAGCTAAAGATTAACATTGCTTATGTATCCGATTCCTCTTCTCTACTCCTCCTCCTCCTCCTCCTTGTCGTCTTTGCCTAACGCTGACCCAAAAAACGCCTTTTTTTAGAGGTCCAACTGGCACTCTTTTACCACAATTTTTCCGGAGGTCCACCTACAGGCCCTCCCTGTAAACAATTTTTCCAGAGGTCCACCTACAGGCCCTCTCTCCAAACAATTTTTTCCGGAGGTCCACCTACAGGCCCTCTCTCAATTTTTCTTTGCACCCTAGTTGGGTGCTTCCCTAACATGTGATGGGTATGTGCCTCGCCTTTCTTGGTCTGGGTGAGCACAATTGCCATGAGGGTAACCATCAGGCTGTTGCCTGAGAATTTGGGGTAATGGTGGGATTAGGCAGCCTCAGAGGCATCCATGCATGCTGCCCCTGCTGTTTTCTGTCCATTTCCGTGGTGTTTCCATCATTTTCTGATGTTTCCAGGTTTTCACCCAGCCTTCCCTAGACAGAGCCTTGGTCCCCTGCAAAAAATGCTCAAGTCTCCCATTGACTCGAAACGAGCACCCGAGCATCGGGAAAAGTTCGTCTCGAATAACGAGCACCCGAGCATTTTAGTGCTCGTTCATCTCTAGTTATGATGACCTTTTTTAATACTAACACTGTATACTACTATGAAGATATTATGGGTGAGAGGAGGGCCATATCCATTTTTTTCCTTCTAAATGGGTATTTATCGCAATAGATATCGTTATCACAATAAATTTCTTAATATCATTAACACGGTCGGAATATTTTTGATATCGCCCACTCACATTACCTGCAGCATGAGCACGTCTTTGAGTCTGTATGTAGGAGGAGGAAACGCTAACTATGAAGGGGCATATATCTGAGGATACTTTCTTTCACACTAGCGCATTTGCCTGACACAAACGGGAGAACGGCCAGCCCCATTAACAATAATGGGGGCGGCGCTGATCCGGCCGCTATCCGGCAAGAACGCCGGGAATTGGCAGGACAAATACTGCAGGACAGCCTACAGGATCACCACCACATATGTGAAAGTAGCCTAAGGCAAATTACTGGAAAGGGGCAGGTATCTGAGAATACCTTCACTTGTTTGGGTGGAGTTAGAGGCGTGGCCTAGCATGAAAGAAAATTGCTGCAGTGCACTACGCATGCCCACGTTGTTCTTCTATACGGTTTTCATTATTGGCACTGGTATATATACAATACAGTACACTAATTTTTTAACATGTTTTTACTTTTCAAATATGTTGTTACTCACCCTGCCGTATCTCTGCGCGGATCTCATTAAGCCGCTCTGGGCACTTAAACTTCAAATCGGACCAGTTCCGCTGGATCTGGCCCGGGGTCCGCACAGTGTTGAAACGATGGCGCAAGCATCTCCTTTTTATGCTGGTTTGGGTGGCGATGTGTGCCATTGTAATCCTGCTGGTCCATCAGCCAGATCATGTATTTAAGCTCTCCAGAGCTAAATGCTGAGGATCGCCTGGATGCCATTTTGCAAAATTCGCTCTGCCTCTGAGGAGTGCACGCCGCGGCCTAGTGTCGTGCGTGCCTGCATTTTACGCAATCGCTAGACAATAGTACGCTGAGGATTCGTACGCAATTTGTATGCTCATGCGTATGTGTTCACATAAGTAGCGTATCTTTAACAATTGTATGTTCGTTATTAGTGCGCGAATGTTCGCAAAACACCACAGAAAAACAAATGATTTGTACACAGCTTTGACCGAATAGCTTCGTATTAAGATCAAATCTTTTAAAAAAATTCGACGAACATTCGAAACAAATTTTGCATGATTCGCTCATCTCTACTCTTGATTTATTTCCCACTGGGGGGCACCACACCTCACCACACCCTCCAGAGAGCAGCAATGTGTGGTGACAACTCAATGGAGTCCAGGGGATCCAGCGTAGCATTGGGGGCCACCTCAAACCCAACCACTGCACATACTACAGGCTTTTGATTTTCTGGAGGCCTTTGGCTAAATTGAATGTGATGGACCTCCTTTGACCTTGAAGATAATATTGTTTCCCTGTAGAATACTTGTGCTGTCAAGGCTTAGCCTGGGATATAAAATGTATGAAATACTATATACAGTATGTTTTAATGCTCAAGATGTGTCAGGACAGACAGCTAAGAATTGCCAGGCAGAGTGATAAAGCACATGAACTGAGTGCCTGTCTGTCATCATGATTATTGGAAAGTCTTTGATGATGAAGATAACTGGTTTTATCATGACAAGCTGCTACTGATGTACTATTTTTAACAAAGGATGTTGGAAGCCCTGGGACAATTGCCCTTTTTGCTCTTATAACCCAAGCTGCATAGAAAAAAAAACTATAGCTTAATTTATATCCAAGGGTATATGCAGTGTTATTTCATTGGTAGGTCATACCAATTGCATGTTATTTACAATAACTGTTCGTTTTGGCCTTACTAACAGAAATGTGGGTACAATTTGTGATATAAGTATGACATCACTGGCAGTCATTGCATCATTCATTACAACCCCCGCCACACATACATACACACACGTTCGAGGTAGCCCTGCCTTTGGGGTCATTTATCAAACTGGTGTAAAGTAGAAGTGGCTTAGTTGCCCATAGCAACCAATCAGATTCCTCCTTTCATTTTCCAAAGGAGCTATAAAAAATGAAAGGAGGAATCTGATTGGTTGCTATGGGCAACTAAGCCACTTCTACTTTACACCAGTTTGATAAATGACCCTATATATCATTTACTAGTTCTATTGAAATGGGTTACAGTTAACCCTGTTTCAGTTGTGATCCCACTTAAAGGGGTATTCCCATCTCACAAATGTAGTTTGTATAGTTAGATATAGCCATAACAATATTATTAATAATAGAATGTATTTATATAAAATGAACCGTTTAGAAGATTTCCCTATTTGTATTTCCATTGTTCCACACACATCAGGCAGGCCATTGCCCCTAGTTACGACCACCGCGGCCATGTAGTAGTGGTGGTCAGCTTGCTCCTTTTCAAACCCGTTCTGAGGTAACTGCTGTATTGTGAACGCACATTACATGAGCATGAGGAGACGTATCTTACGGTACTTTCACATCTACGTTTTGGACGCTACCAGTCCAAAACACAATGGTCAGGATCCGTCCAAAACGCTGACTTTATAAATGGATCCTGCTCCATAGAGATGAATTGATTTTGGAACATGATCCATTTCTCTGCGTTTTGGAAGCGCAGACAAAAATGCTACAACCTTAAGATGTGTCTCCGCATGCTCATGCAATGTGTGTTCACAATACAGCAGTTACCTCAGAGCGGGTTTGAACAGGAGCAAGCCAGCCAGCACTACTACATGGCCGCGGTGGTCGTAACTAGGGGCAATGGCCTGACTGATGTGTGTGGGACAATGGATATACAAATAGGTAAATCTTCTAAACGTTACATTTTATATAAATGCATTCTATTAGTAATAATATTGGTATGGCTATATCTAACTATACAAACTACATTTATGAGATGGGAATACCCCTTTAAGTTAAACTGTTGCTGAGAACAAGCCATCATTTGGTTAATATTTATGCATTCCATTATCTCTCCCCTCCCCTAAATGTAAACTGCACCCATATACACCGTTTGATGTGCTATTACATGCTATGTAATGTGCCTTTAAGCTGATGTAACATACTAGCAGATAATGTGCATGCATGTGGGAGGAATGCCCTGCATGTAGCAAGGCATGGCAGGAGGTACCTTTGTGATGCTACAGGTAGCCTGTGGTGTCAGTGAACTGTCACCTTGGAATCATATACATTAGGCAAAATGTCGATATGCATTGCAAGTAAAACACACTGTGTGGGTGGTGATCCAGTCTGTGTGGTCTGTGTCATTCACTGCAGATGAAAAAGTTAACTGTCTGAAACATAGCAAAAGGCCAAACTTATAGGGGCTGGCCACTTTCTGGTTACTGTTGACCAATGTGTACATAAGATTAATATATGGCACTTAATAATATAACTTTTGTTAAAATTCTGATCTGTTTTCTATATTTCATTAGGTTTACCCCCTTCTTTGTCAAGTCTTTTGTGCTGTTCACACAGAGGTCTTGTCCATAAAATGGCTGCCGATGGGAAGTCATGTGACCAGGCAAATCACCTCCATGTGACGTAAGTTCCATTCAAATACATGGGACCTGCTCTCTGCACTTGCACAGTTGGGAGTTTAGTGAAGGTGCAGTGTGTTTGAATGGAGGAGACATCACATGGAGGTGATTTGCTTGGTCACATGACCTTCCATCAGCGGCCATCTTATGAACAAGACCTTATGAACAGCACAGAAGATTTGCCCAACAAGGATGCATGACTTAAGAAATTTAGCAAATGGCACAGAATATCAACAATAGCTACATTAGTATGTGTCTGTGATGGCTAACCTCTGGCACCCCAGCTGTGGTAAAACTACAACTCCCAAGATGTACACTTGCTTGATTCTCAGAACTTCATATAAATGAATGGAGGCTGCTGAGAGTCATAGTTTCACCACAGATGGAGATTAGCCATCACTGGACTATGTGCCATAAAGTCATCTTACCTACTCATTGGTCACAAATAAAGTGATCATCCCCTTTAACTCAGTGGTTAATGTGAGGCTCACTCAGCTGACACTTTTGTGTAAGCTAGCACATCCCTGAAAGGGGGTAAATAGAATTTTTTGTAGATCTTTTGAGACACAGGAGAGACCGAGAATAAGACATGGAGAGCTTGGAAGTGCTGCAGATTTCTGCATGTAGGTTTCTAGCAGTAGAGGTAAGTGGCATTAGCCATAAAGGTGTGTCACAAACTATTCAGGCCAGGAACCAAGACCAACCACCCAGCCTGTTACTTGTGAGTGATTCTGTGTGACCATGTGCCATGTAGGAAGAGATACCGTGGCTTGAGTTGATCTGTGCATGTTGTGCAGAACCAAGCCAAGTGGAGGAAGAGCTGTGGTGCAAGGGCTGATGTCTCCATTGCTATTGCAGTTAGACAGAACAGCAACCCCATTGGATCTGTGTGCAAAGCAGTCAAGGCAAAGAGTAAACTGTAGCTACTTAAAGAGGCAGTATCTGAATTTAAAGGTGCTGTCCATCTTAAGTGATGACGTATTCACAGGATAGACCATCACTGGCTGATTAGTGGGCTTCCAAAACCCTGCACCCCTGGTTATCAGCTGTCTCTGCTATAGAAGCAGGCACCGCTGTCTACTTTGTAGTTGACTGAGCTCATCACTGGAGTGCTGCTCGCATTGAATTTAATGGAAACAGAGCTGCAGAGATTAGCGCAGTCCACTACAAAGTAGACAGAGCAGTCTTCTTCTGGTACCGGAGCTGTCTGCTTCTGGTGCCAATCAGCTAGTGATGACCTATCCTGAAATTAGGGCATCACTTACTGAAATGTGGACAACCACTTTAATCTATTGCCTCTTACTAAAGACTGTGCCCCCACTGAGAGACTGTTACCCTGCATAAGATTGTAATCGATATGCCTGTTGCCTCTTGTGAGAACTCTTCAACCATTAAGCTTGTTGCCTCTAGTGTCACCACCTGTAAAAGTAGTCGGGAGCCACACACGCTCAAGGACCAAAAAGATCCATTCGATAAGTTCTGACTCACTGACTCAGACAGATACTACTAGCTCATGGGACAGAATGGTGAATGTTCTATTAAACTAAATGAGGGACGTTTATCCTAGTTATACCCTGCACTGCTGGAGAATGCACTTTAATGACTAGACGCACACCTTGTCATAATTTAGGTGCATCCTTGGGCAGTCCGTGCACCTAGACTAAATTCTATGGCAGCACTGAGCTGCCGTAGTTTACAGTCTTCTTTTATGCCAGAAAAGACGACAAGTAAAAGAAGATAAATGTATTGGACCTGCTGGAACTGCCTCCTCCAACCCCTGTCATGTCCTCTTCTCATAAAGGGTTGAGAGCGGCATAGAAATGCTACTTGTGCCTAGATTTAGGAGCAGGGGTGCACCTAGCCTTTCTGCTGCCTGAGGCGAAAACTGGAAGGGCATCCTCCCCACCCCCCCATGCCAATTTCTTAACCTAACCCCTTTGCCACAATAAAAGCGCTCACTGCCCATGGCCCTTCTGCTGCCCCCTCTTGCCCCTACCTGGTGTTGCCTAAGGCCTCATTGGTGGTGCACCCCTGGCTGTAACTCAGGGTGAGAACAAGATAAGTAATGTAATGAATTTACAACATTTAAAAACTCTATATGTAGATTATATCGGAATCTAAACTGGAAAGCGGTGAGTAAAAGTGGACATATGTAAGTGACATCACCTCTTACAAAAGTTTACTTGAACTAACCCCTCATGTTGTGCACTGTATAACTGGATTCTTGTGTTTGATTTTACAGGTACTGTGCCTTTAAAGGGGGTGTGAAGGATAAAAAACACATGGCTGCTTTATTCCAAAAACAGCCCCACACCTGTCCATGGGTTGTTTCTGGTATTGCAGGGGCTGAGCTGCAATACCACACACAACCTAGGCACAGGTGTGGGGCTGTTTAACATGTAATTGTTGTGCTTTACACTATGTATGGCAGGCACGGTAGGCTGGTGTGGTTTCTGGCTGAGTGTGCATACTCTGTTTTGCAACTACTGAATTGGAGGTGAGTCCAGATTCCCAGCCCTTGCGGCAACAGGGGTAGTCGATCGCTGTTAAACTAAAGATGCACATAGTTGACGGCCAAGCAGCATGGCCCTATTTGCAAGTGGTCTTGGGGAGAACCATTATGGGTCACAATACACTCTGCAGAGGCTGTCTGCCTGAGAGTTCATGTCCTTGGCGGGTGGGGGGGCTAGTCAGTGCAGTCTCAGCACAGCCACACAGGGGCACAGCTCAGGACAGGTGCCGCCCCGCTCCTCAGAGCAGCGGACCTACAGTAGATTAGGCTGGCAGCGGGGCAGACGGCGTTGCCTTGCGGGGCATCAGTGTGTGACAGAGCGGCAGCACGGGCATGCATGCGATACAGACACCAGTAATGAATGCCGCCAACCCCTGCTATGATATACCTGGATATGTTGATGTCATATGTAAAGTGCAGCCAGAGGCTGCTTTCAATAGGCCGTTACAGCGCATATAGTACTTATAGTACTGCGCTGTCAGCCTATCACTATGAAGTACTGCTACACATTTACCCCCCACCCCCACCTTTTTCCCCGGATGGCACCATCTGAGGCTACCGCCTCACTTTGTCTCGTTAAAGGCGCGCCCCTGTTTAAGAGAAGTAGAATATAAAAAGTTGCAAACACAGAAACATAGGGTTTGCAACTTTTTAATGCCAGAAAACTGGTGCAGGTAGATGATAAGTTCCCACCTATGTGTTGAAAGCAACACAGCTTTGCTTTGAGATGGGATTTGATTTAATTTGATTTATGCAATATGTATGTATATATATATATATATATATATATATATATATATATATATATATATATAAACCTTCATTTTTAAAGTTATTCTACTGAACCTATGACAGTCACATATGAACTTCGGTAATTGAGAAGAATATATATATATATATATATATATATATATATATATAGAGAGAGAGAGAGAGAGAGAGAGAGACACATAGCAAAAGCATTGTAATTACATTGTCAGACATGCAATTTTATAAAGGAGATTCTTCCATAGCAGGAGGTATTTCTGCCTTTGTAGGGTGAGGCAAACATCTCCGCACTCAATAAATATTCGGAAAGCATTAACAGTTTTCTCCGTGCTTCACCTATTAATAAAAGCTGACAAAGTGCATTGCATAAATCTGCTGTACATTGAGCAGCCTGCAGGATGTGCATAGCAATAAATAATGAAACAGGAGCAAAGCAGATATTGTTATCCCAGAGAAAAGGTGGACGACCCCCTACGATGGTCTTTTTATCCCTACTCCATTATGTCATCCTGTAATGAACTACACAGAGAAAAAACTGGATAGTCTAGAGGGTGACATGCTTAGAAGGAGGGATTGAATAAATGCAAGTGGGATGCTCCGGAAATGCTGTGATTAGAAAAAAAGAGAATGTATGGAAGGAAAGAACAGGGAGGTTATTGATCATTCTTCTGCTTCACCTCTCTCTGTGGCTGTGCCAGCATTGCTTCTCTCTGCTGTAGGCCCCCTTTTGCATCCCCTCCATGTGCCCTTGTGAGATCTGGTCATTATTAACCAGGATATACAGTAACTTCATGAAGCTGTCTCTTCCCTAAATGCCCTTCAGCAGCGGCTGCAGTTCCTGTTGAGAGCACACATGGACTAGGGGAGGAGGAGACTGTGCTACAGAAAAAAAAATGATACTCTAGGGGGAGGGGGGCGAGCTTTTCCTTCCATGGTGCAGAGTTGTTACTGAAAGGACAGGCAAACTGCAGGATCTCCTTTCTGCTCAAGAAGACAAGGTACTGGCTGGTTATTTTTATTTGCCTTGACTCCTTAGCTTGCATTGCCTGTGTAGTCATCTGGGTAGGGAGCTGTCCCATCCTGCCTGGTGCTGAAACTAGGTCCAGAGCATCCATGCTGCTAACAGGGTGATTCTTCTTAGCTTAGCTAATCGTGGAATTCCTGGCACAGCCTTTGCATGGCTTGTGTCCTCTTATGTCACTGATTCTGCTTTGCTTCCTATGTCCTTTTCTGCCGTCACATTGTTTCTAATACAGTATGTTGCCGCCTGCGCTGCCTTGGAGAACTGTGCTGAGATTTATCGACCAGCAGAGCTATGCTGGGCATGCTGCATCTACTATTGTAGTATTAGATAGCTAAATGATGTAAGGCAGAGAAGTTTCTTCAAGAATATTCTTGAATATGATATCATTGTGGCATGCAGGCAGTTATGTAGGTTTAACTTTTTTATTTTTTTGGTCCATTTCCAACTGTACATGCAAATGGGTTGCAATGTGAAATATCAGAGCTGCTTTTTAGGATATTCAATGAGTCATAATGTACCAGTCTTTGAAGTACCAGTAGAGGGAGGCATCAAGCTGTGGTGTATTGAGAAAATGACAGTTCTTATCACCTGCAGTGCAGGAGTAGGACTTCTCTGGGATATCATATGTTGCAACCCACTAGGTTGAGCAGTGAGGTGGAACGCATTCTACTGCGAAGAGTGATTTTGTGTTTTGTTACTTATTATTTTGGTAGATCGGCTGTCAAAACAGAAGAGTGAAAAGTGTGAGGCATCATACTTAATGTCACATTTTGTTTCTCTGTGCCTAGTGTGAAATGTGGAGACAGCAGGGAACACAAGCCGCATTGTGGTATTTAGACAGGAAGTCGAAGCATGCTTTAGCAATGTGACTTGCACTTGACCTCATTAACCTAAAATGTGTCCTAGTAGGTTCATCTTTGTCTTGTGTGTATTTCTAACATTTTATAGCTAGTATGTAAAGGTAGCAGTAACTTATGAAGTGGGACCAGGTCACCTCACCTTCAAATGTCCCTTTAGACACTACCCACCAGACATTGTAGACAAGCCCATCCAGCTGCTGGTGGAAGTCACAGATAGGACACACCTTCAAGGCTAAATGTCTGCATGTGTCAAGGCAATAGATCCCTATTAAGAGAAATTGTAATTACGCATTCCTCCTGAATGATAATAATTCTTTATGGGAAGACAACGTCAATTAATCCTATAGGAAACTATTTTCCACCTATGTTTCTCCTTGACCTCATTTGATTCTTTGTTATATTGGAAGTATGTATAGGGTGACTATGGAGACTGGCTGTTATTTCCTATCAGTTTTTATACTATTCAATGTCATAGGATTGTTGTTCAATGTAAAGCTATATAAGTATTTTACTGTTTTCATGTATTCCAGACTAGAACACAGGAATTTACCTGCTTTTCTTGCATGTAATATATAACATACGCTGAGTGGAAGGAATCAAAAGCCATCAGTATGGATTTTGTTATGAAGCAAGCTTTGGGAGGTAAGTGTAGACATTCCCTAATCAAAACCCAGGACGGTATGTCAGAAACTTAAGTACAATGCGTCAATTCCCAACGCTCCTCCCCTTTTCCCCATATCTCTGCACCATAAGGTAAAATACTACAGAGTCGCCATCTGAATAGCCAGGGGCAAAACATTTGAGTAAGTTGGGATTATTTTTAGAATATTATGCCAATAATGAAGTCACAAGATAATTCTGCTTTCATTCACACATTGCTTTGCATCTACTTAGCACCTCAGAAATGCTTTCGAATATACATCAACAATGATCCCACATTTTATTTAGCTTTTTTTATTATCTAATATAGTCGAGATTGCATACATATAAAACAGCATATAAATAATGGATGAACTAATGCAATGTCCTGTGCAAGTTGAGAATGTACACTACTTTTCATGCTGATGACGTCTGAGCACGGTATAAATTGTTTTATCAAGCGCACTGGAATGTACATCTTTCATGTACATTTAAATGTAATTTTCTTTGCTGCTTTATCTTATTAATCTTAGCAAATGGTGGTATAGCGTCCATATATATTCCATCAGAGCCATTGAATGTGCATAAAGTCACTGTCAAATGTTTAATTGAGTAAGATGCATTTTAATTCAATAATGACGTAACCAAGTCTTAATTACGGATATTTTTGTTTTAATGGGAAGCAGCATACAGGTCCATCTTTGTGTAAAGCAGATAGTTGATGATTTAGAAAATTATGTATTTGCTTTAACATGTTCTACCACTGTGGTAATTAGTACTTTCATTTCTGCCAAGATCACCAGCACTTTCCTGGACAATCACACACTGCAGCTCTTTTCAGCAGAGCCATAGATATGGCTGTTTGCTCTTCTGTTCTGGGTGCAGTATTAACTTGTGCACTGCAGTATTTTTGCTTGCATTAAATTATGTTTTGCGCAAATCTTTTATTTAACAAGTAGACTAAATGGATTGATTGGGATCTGCTGACTGTAGAAAAACACTCTAGTAAGACCTGAAATGGGACTGAATCCATTAAGCAGGCTTTAGATAAAACCATTTGTCAAACCCTTCACTTAGAAAACAGCTCTATCGATAAAGAAAATGATTAAAACTCAGTGAACTGTGCTTAAAATGATTTTTTTTTGTTTCCATTGATTTATGCCAAGAGGGTAGTTGAAGGTTAAAAATAGGAAAATACATTGTGTTGCTATGTACAAGGTTTTATGTTAGTTTAAACCCATGGGGTGAAAATTATGCCATTCTAAGTTAATGTTCTTAGCAGGTGTATTTAGGTAATGCTTGCCTGCCTTAATAGTTGTCAGTTTTGAAAAGATTTATGTACAGTAGAACTTCATATTTGAATGTAAAGAATGTAATAATAGCTAAGCTTTATTTATATCATGGTAATAGCATAGTGATATACTTTCATATTCTTCATATATGCATACATTCAAATTAGTGATATAGCTTTTAATAATGGGGTGTTCCCCAGCCTTAAGCCATAGCTTGAGATTACCACAGTACAAGTGAAGTATATGCTAGGCGAAGGTGATTGTGCAAGCTACCCATCCCCACTGAGTGTACATTAAGGATTCCAAAAGATTAGAAAAAAAAAGAAAGATAATCATTAACAGATTAGCAAGAGTCTGACACCCAGCCCCCCTACCCCCCCAGCTATCAGCAATGTGTAGTGGTGCAGTATAATTACAATTGCTCTTCCCCATTAAAGTGAATGGGATGAGCAGTTGTAATTACACTGCACCACCACTACACTACTACAAAGGAGGTGGCATGCAGGTAAACTGTTAAGAGGAAGCAGCATTTTCAGGAGCACCACAAACCCTCCAAACAGCTGATTGGCTGGGATGCCAGGTGTTGGACCCCCACAGTTCTGATATTCTGATGATAGGTCATCAATATTATGCCACTGCAAAACCCCTTTAAATATTGATGACCTATCCGCAGGATGAGTCATCAGTAGCTGATTCACGAAGACCCCTGGCACTCTTGCTGAAGAGCTGGAAAATGTCAATTTTCATAGGTAATTAATAATATTAATGAAATCACTAATTAACCGAACATGGTTATTGGCATTGGTGGTTCCCCTTCAAGTGAACTGTGGGGGTTAGTATCCCCCATTAATTTACATTGGATCTACTGGAGTTATGTAGAGGCACCAGCCTCTTTATAACTTTGGTGCTTCTAAATGTAAGACAGCTTCCTAGCTGTCTTACATTTAGACATTATTCTACGCCTAAACCAGGCATAGTAAATTAGTCTGGCCCATCCCCTTCCCTACCCACGTCACAGCTACTTTTTAGACCTGGCATGAGCGGGGAGAAGTCACAGATTGTGGCGTATTTAGGCGTATTTCTGTTTAATAAATGACCCACATAGTATATACTACACTAGTAGTAGTATACAATTGCCCCAGAAGCCTAATTAAAAGAGGCCTAATATGCATAGTAGAAGACATTAATTAACCTCCCCACTGTATGGATCCACTAAAAATCACCATTCCCATGAATATCTACATACTCATAACTGAAACTGGTCAAGTCAATAAAGATGTTATTTTTGAGTTTAATCTACACAATGAGGCAGATTTATTAATCCTATATAAAATGTAGAGAGTGTAAGTGTAAGGCCACTTTCACACGGTCAGTATTTGGTCAGTATTTTTCATCAGTACTTGTAAGCCAAAACCAGGAATGGGTCCAAAATTCAGAATAGGCACATATATTTCTATTATACTTCTTCTCTGTAGATTCCACTCTTGATTTTGGCTCGCAAATACTGATGCAAAATACTGACCAAATACTGACCATGTGAAAGAGGCCTAAGACAGGCAGTCTAAAGATGTGCCAAATTTATCACAGTGGCTTTCACTAGATGAGAAATGTTGTGCTTTATACCACCTATTGGTTGGATTCCTTCGTGACAGAATTTTGTGGCAAAATTTTGGTGCAGGTTGTCCCATTTCAAAAGAAATCTGTCAGCTCCAAAGTCCCCCCAAACTAGAGTAAGTGGTCTGTAGTGTAAGTGTTGCTGAGTCCAGTTATGTAATTTTTATCTTCATACTCACTTGCATTCTGACTCTATGCTCCAAAAAACCAGCAGTAAATGCATTGAGAGGTCTCCTCCTTGAGTCCTCTCCATTATGTATGTGAGCTCAAGAGTCCTCTCAATACATTTTATTGCTGGTTTGTTGGAGCACAGCATCGGAATGGAATTGACTATGAAGATAAAAATAACATTACTGGACTCAGCACCACTTACACTATACACCGCTTACTATTGTTTGGGGGTGTTTCAGAGCTGACAGATTTCATGTAAGGCATGTCCTCCTAACCACTAGGCCAGCCAGGTGCATTGGAAGGCTGCACTAAAAATGCACCAGATTTTGCCATAAAATAAACTTGGATTCAGATACAAGCACAATAGTAAGTGTGGGCCATTGGATATGTGTAAAAGCTGAAAAAGCCAGAGTACAGGCAGAATATGTAATTGAATCTGGCAGCAGTACGACTTCAATATTGACTCTGTAATTTGTCACAGAAGCACTGACTACATTATTCTACAACATACGTGGCTCATGAACATTTTTCTGGGTAGTCTGGGGTACAAGAGTGGGCCTTATTTGTTACAGTGAATACAATAAAAAGCTGAAATAATATATATTGACTTTTGATATGATAAAAGTTGAACTATCAGCAGACATACATTTTCAATATTTTTTCCTCTACAGCTTTCACTTTGTAGTGTATCTGCAAATAACTGCCTTCCCTTTTTCAGTCAATCACTTAGGAATCTGCTACAGTTCGATCTGTATCCCTTATCTCCGAGCTCCTTACAGCTCATAAACACTCATTTAAAGAGGACCTTTCACCGGTCCTGACATTATCATTTAACTAGCTGGCTGTGTAGGATATACTAAAGGTATGTTATAGTGCTTATTATGTTTTCTATGCCCAGCTACGTTCACCCTCTGTGCTACCCATTCTGGTTTCCCGTTCGGTATGTAAATTCATACCATCGGAACAGGGAGGAGGAGACGGCTCTGTTTCTCAAGGGGTGTCTCCTTCTCCCTGGCTGTGACGCTCTCCACTGCAATTGGTCAGCTCAAAGCCAGTTAGACGGAGACAACCCCTAAGAAACAGGGCCGTCTCCTCCTCCCTGTTCCGATGGTATGAATTTACATACCAGACGGGAAACCAGAACGGAGGGCACAGCGGGCAAATGGAGAGGTGCATGGGAAACATAGTAAGTGCTATAAGATACCTCCAGTATGCACAACACAGCCAGCTAGTTATATGATAATGTGAGGACCAGTGAAAGGTCCTCTTTAGGCCTCATCCACACGGCCGTGTTTTGGCCAGGCCCGTGCTGCGAACTGCAAATTGCGGTTCGCAATGCACGGGCACTGACCGCGGGGCTGCAGCATGTGGATTGCGGACCCATTCACTTGCACTACTTTTTTGCAGTGCGGAGGCAAGTACAGAAAACCCACGGAAGCACTCTGTAGTGCTTTAGTGGGCTTCCCATCCGTGCCTATGTTCCGCACCGCGTCTCCCGGATAGCAGACCCATTCAACTGAATGAGTCCGCATCTGTGATGCGGGGTGCACACGGCTAGTGCCGGTGTATTGCTGACCCGCTGTTTGCGAGCCACAATACGGCCAAGGCCGGGCAACGACCGTGCACATGTGGCCTAAAGCTAAGTTCTTATCAAACTGATACACATTTAGCTATAATGAATGTTTATGAGCTGTTAGGAAAGTGCAGATAAGGAAAAGCTGTTGAAAAGTTTTAAAAATGTAGTTTAGTCCAAATTGAGTAGAACGCAGTAATAAATAAAAGCCCCCAAAGGCATTCATAGCTGTCTGTGTTTTTTTTGGCTTGTTTTTTTCAATCTTATTTCCATGTGTAACAAGGCCACCGGCCACAGATTATACAGCTTCACTGCTTATAAGACCACATCAAATAATGGAAACTGGCTACAACACAATATTGCCTGAAGGATTATTAACTTACCGCAAACAGTCTACTTCAAATGATGATTATCAGCAATAAGGCTGGGTTTACATGTTGCAGTAGGGTGCTGAGCTGCGAGTGTTAGAGGTTACATTTTATAACATGCTTCACCTTGCCCTCACTTCATACTACTGCAACATGCCAACCCAGCCAGATGCAAATGCAAACATCATATAACTTGTATGTTATTGTATGAAACACTGTACTTGTCAAGCAATTATTAGAATAAGTAAAAGTAAGCATGTCACATACTGTAACTTCGGTATATAAAATGGATATCACTTGAAATGGAAAGCTGTCTAGACAGACAATATTACCATGTCCATTGTGTATTTCTGGTGGAATATTATCTCAGTTATGGGTTTCAGATGAGAAGGCTTGCCTTGTATTTTGAAATGTATGCTCTATCTATGATGTTAGTATCCAACTGATAACATAACCAATGTTGTCCCCGAAAAGTAGTTCTCGACAGTCTCCTTTATCATCTCCAATAGATGTGGTTATCATTTAGAAATAATTTCAGAGTACATCTGGCAGCAACCTAAGCTTCATATATCATTGAGCACCATAGACCATGATATACTCATATCTTCTTCTACTCTGGAAAGAAAGAAACATGGTAAATTACCCTGAGATTAGTCAGAAATAGAAAAAGTGATTTTTCAATGCACCGTACTGGATTCAATGTCTGACTTTGTTAGGTTACTTCATTAGAATCTGGTTGAAGGTTGAACCCAGATAACCTTCATCACCATCTTTATCAGCCAGAGTCCATGGAATCTAGAGCATTCGCAGTTAGTAAGAGAGAGGTTTCACAGAACAACACATATATAACAGTTGGGTAATGACTTTATTAGCAAGTAGCATGACCTTTTAAAGAGATCCTAAAAGGGGTTGTCTGAGTTATCCTAAAATCCCAATGTCGCTAAATGCCTAAAAATAAAAAGCATCCTATACTAACGTTCTTCTGTATATAAGGTATACAAGGCAGCATCAGTGGAGCTCAGGTATGCAGATATACACATGCTATATTACGCTGAGGACAGTAATTGGCTGCAGTGGTCATATGCAATATACTTGCATGTCACTTTTGCAACCCCTCTAAACTCTATGGGGGTCATTTATTATACTCAAATACGCCTAATATAGGTGTATTTCAGTATAATAAATGAGCTACAAATGGGGTATATGAGACTTCGCCATGCTCACATCCTAAAATTGTGGGTGTGACGTGGGCGGGGAAGGGGACGGGCCGGCAGGCCCGTCTCATTCATCATTTTCTATGCCTGTTTAAGTCGTAGATAATGGTCTATTTGTAAGACAACTTAGAAGATGTCTTACATTTATAACTGGTGCTGGATTCGCCAAAGTTATGGAGAAGCCTGCGCCTCTTCATAACTTCGGTGGATCCTCTGCTAGCTATGGGGCTTTTTTAAGACCGGCGTCTAAAACGCTGGTCTTGATAAATGTGCCCCTATATGTTTCCAGCAAGTCAGGCCACACCAAATTAATGTTAGCATACAACCAGTCTTACCATGTCACTATGGGTCTCTGAGAGATTTTCCTCTACTATGGCATGGCAATACAATGGCAGAATGGGGGGGACACCAACTAGGACAAAAACAATTACAAAGGGAATAATACAGCAATACCATAAGAGAATAAGGGTTAGGCCATTTACAAGTTCTCCTCAACAGTATATGAAGGTTTACCAGATAGTTATTACCGAGTAGTTTGGCCACATGGACTAGCCTCTAATAATGGTCCAAAACTCATCATATAGATTTGCCTAAGGAATGTACCCCAAATAAGGGTCATCTGTGTCCCTAACTGTAAAGCAAAAGAGAGTGTGAGGTATCCATAGTAATATTACTCTCAGTAATTCTCTAAGGTTTTGGAGTCTGCATTATTTGTCCTGGACCTTTCCCGGAGCAACTTATCTTAGAATGGTAGTACTCGCTGGAGCAAAATCTTCAGGGTCTGTTTGAAACTGTGAATCAATGGCTTTGATTGGAGGCTGGACCTTTGGTGAATGATTAAGGGTAAGGCCACAAGGTTAGATTTCCTGGTGCACGTTTGGAAGTCAAATCAAGAGTGGATCATAAAAGGGAATAAAGTATAAAGGACAGATACAAGTTCTCTTTTTTGAATTCACCCCTGGTTTTGGCTGCCAAAACTGCATCAGAAAACATGACCGTGTGGCAGTACCCTAATTCATTTCACATTGATGCCTCTTGAGACTATAGTACAGAAGTGGTGCTTTAAAGAACTGGTAAGTCAGCAGCATGTCTACCTTCTATTATTGCTGCAATGTTAAACATTTTCAGTGTTCATAAAGGAGGCCTTTATAACCTATGTATATTAACACAATATTTTTACTCCATTTTTTGGTGGTCATTTATTCATAGAGGTTTCAGCGTGCAGATTTCCTTCACCTAAAGGTCTCATTCAATACATTTTATATACTGTAATATGAAGTCAGTTAAAATTGTGTTCCTCCCAATTTGATCTATTGCTACAAGAGAAACTGGCAGGTACTGTAATTGATATTTATCTCAATTGAATATGACCACATGCTAAGCTCCTGCATGAATCCACATACCCTGTGGCAGGGTGTGATGGTAAGTGTCGATATTGCTTAGCTGAGACCAGAAATATCTTTCTAATGCCCAATTATGAGTAGAAAAGTACATCCTTGTTAGTCTGCTTCAAGTGACTTTGATACAATTTAGATCCACAAATTACACTGCTTTTGTATATAATAAAGCAAAATTTTGGGTTGGCGCCCTTCATCAGGCTGAAGGCAATTTCCTGGTTACTACATAATAGAGCTGGATGGCTGGGGTTCTATTGTCACGTAACAGGTAGGGAATAGTGCATCCCTAGGCAAAAACCGGAACCAGGTGAAGCCAAGGTCAAGAGCCAGGAGGTCGCGTCACTACAAGGGGGTATCACAAGGTCGAAGTCAAATACAAGCTGAGGTCAAAGAAACAGAAGTCGCACATGCAGGGAAAACGTTAGCGAAGGAGTATGATCAATCACAGGCAACCTGTGGACAGCAGGTTGCCTGTTTAAATAGGTCTAGTTGATGGGTCACGTGACGTGGCCAGCATCACGTGACCCACGTCTGGCATAATCACACACCTGAGCGCTGACTCATTAACGTCGGCGCTTAATTCCTCCCCTGCTCATTGTCTAGGGGATGGGGGACATCGGCCACATTGAGGAGGCGTGCGCGGCAGGGTCCTCCCCGCCCCCATGTTGCTATGGACGAGGATGCCGGCTATATTCTGGAGACTTGGCTTCCAAGGAGATGTGCCTTCTGGTGCCAGAGATACTGTAGGTGGCTACTTGACATCTCTGCTCTCTATATATTTGGGGAAAAATAACATCTTACAGGTAATAATCAAACATTCCGTTTCTCATCAGGCTTGTCAGAAGTACTGGCAGATTCAATAATAAAAGCTAATGTGTATAGTCAACTTAAAAAGTATGGCAAAATTTAAAGCCATTTTTATTATTGATGGGCTAACACATTTTGGTAGTAAGTTTTTCTTTTTATCAAAAAATAGTTGTTATCTGCAGCTTTTATGTTTCACACCATGTGCCAGCACCCAAAAGCTGTTCTTTGGTAAATGAGGTAGACCTGTAGTCTCAATACTTCAACTCTCTGGCCCCTCCTGAACAATCTTTTTAGCTCAATTTTTATGTGGTTGTAAATCAGCTTAGATTGTTCAGGAGAGAAGAAATAGGGGCTGGAAAACAAACCATCAGATGAGTACTCAGATTTATCATAGAACAGCACGCATATTTATTATAGAAGAGCTTTCTGTGGCTGCTGTGAATATTTTTCATAAAAAAAACTGTTTAAAATGTTTTTGGACTAAAATACAAGTACATCATTAATAACTAATTAAAGATGAATCCATGTGACACCACTCTGACATGAGTTCATTGAATTTCCAGAGGTTCCATATATGGATTTTTGAAATTAGATTTTTTTTTTCAGTGTAATACCCATTATTAAAGAGGTTATCCAATAGTAGAAAGACCCCCCCCCCCCCCTTCCACAATGCCCAGGCCCCTCCTATAGACGATATCTGGTCCCCGGCACCCATGCCCCTCCGGATCCCTGCATTACGCGGATAAAAACATCTGGTGACTGGGGGAGCAGATAATAGCAGGTCATCATGGGTGATGCTAGGGAGGCTGGTCACCATTGTGGCCTGCTATTGGCTGCTCCCCCTCTCCCCCCGGTCACCTGTTTTGATCCGCGTGATGGGTAGATGCAGCAACGACCATGCAGGGATCGGGTGCCGGGGACCAGGTAAGTATAATGTATAGGAGGGGCTTGGGCGGGGGGGGGAATATTTCTACTATTGGATAACCCCTTTAAGAGGTTTTCTGCTTTGAACTAGCCACAGCTAGTAATCTCAATGTATTCCTATTGCTGCCTACAATTTCAATGCAGAAAAGAGTAAATCAAGCCGGGCCATTATATACAATTTATTATATTTTATACTTACTATATTATATCCAGTGATCTCTTGTATGCCTTTTCCTGGGTGCCCCTTTCTTGTTTCATTGGCATTCACTGATTTGGCAATCTATTCTTTCATATAAGACATATTTAAATTTGAGTTGGTCGTTTGGTCACTACAAGCATGACAGTGTCACAACATTTAAAGATAAACTTCATATTTTCTCATTTAGTTCTGCATACTTTTTAATTGAAGAATTGCTACGTATTAAAAAAAAACACTAAAAAGCCTCCACTGTCAACAACACAGAAAAAAATAGTCCCTGTGTGATAAATCCCAACTTTGATGCTTCAGGCATGTGTATCTCTGATTCTGTGAGGCCCCTCTTTTATCCAGAATCAAAACCATAAAAAGCCGCCGAACAAATTGCCACATCCCAAATGACTTGCATGAGTAAAGTAAATCACAGCAAATTATGCTTCTTTATTGCAGATGCTGCAGTTGTTTCTCCAGTAAACTTCTACAGTAGCATGTCAGTCACTAGGAAAAGCAACCAATACAGCATCTGATCAGGCATTAGAGACACTGATATTGTTTATGCCTCTGAGGCCAGGGCTGCTTTTAGCATAGTGAAAAATGAATTTAGAGCCATATTGTGTAGTCTTTCCAACCTCCGCTCACTTATATTCCTGAATTACAGGTAATCAAATAGTACTTGCAGGGTTTTAGTGCTACAGCTTACAAAATACAAAAGATTTTTTTTTCCAGAAATTTGAAAGATGTCCATAAAATGTAGATATCAGGTAAGCCTATTACAAATCATCCCATTTATAATCAAAGAGTGCCCACTGGCACACACTCAATCATCTGGATAATGCAGGAGGAAACACCGAATTTGCCTGTTTGAGATGTTCATATTTAACATGCTTATCTATCAATAGCAAATGTATTATATAGGAACCTCAAAGACCAAGGTCCCATAAAAAAGTAGTATATAGAATGACTCCCTCTTTAGTATATAGAATGACCCACTCTTTATATATTTATATATGTAGATGCCATTTCAGTAGTATACAGAATGCCACTGTAGTATATGGATTGGCCCCCTCTGTAGTATATATAATGGCCTCCCGCCACCCTAAGTATTGCCAGCATACATACATTTAAAAAACCTAAATACTCAACTGTGCCCTGCTCTCTACTGCCGTCTACGATGTGGCCTGATGAAAGCGATTGCGATCACATCAATGTACCCTCCTGTGCCAGGCTTCGCGTAATGATATCACGAACGTCTGCGCTGTGAAGTTCACGTCATCCTGAAAGACTCAGCACACGTTGACTTCATTGCAATCTCCTGCACCTTCCTACTTCCTCATAGGGTTTAGGCCCAGTTGCATTAACTGTCTGAACAGAAACAAGACATTAATAGAACCTTTATTTCAATTACTAGCTGAAAGACGCAGCTTTGCACAGGTATATTTCATTTAATGTTTGCGCGTGTCATTAAAAGATGCGACTGCACCTTTAACAGTGACTGCCACAGTACCCAGCTCCCTTAACAGTGACCTCCACTGTACCCCGCGCTCCCTTAACAGTGACCTCACAGTACACTGCTGCCTTAACAGTGACCTCACAGTACCCTGCTGCCCCTTTAATAGTAATCTCCACAGTGCCCGCCCCTTTAAGAGTGACCTCCACATTGGCCGCCCCTTTATTAGTGACTTCCACAGTAACCCATCTCCTTAACTCCACAACACCCCGATCAGCTTTATGAGGCTACAGTGCTTCAGTGAATGATGCGGCCTCTTCTTAGGCCAGTAACATCACGTACATACATTGGTCATATGGTCTAGGTGCAGTTCAGTCCTATTCAAGGGAATGGGTCTGGGCAACAATACCAAGCACAGCCACTATACAATGTAGGCCTCAGTAAACACCAGAGTGCCACAGCCTCTTCAAACAGCTGATCAGTGGGGGTGCTAGAAAGATATCAGACCCACAATTATAAGATATTAATGACCTATTCTTATGATAATCCTTCAATCAAAATATGTTATACTTAATGTCAGCATTAAAGATGTAAAAATCAAAGCTGGACTATAGGGTGCAATGTTCTATACCCATGTGCCAGCATAGGATAACGACTTTTATTGTTTTGCTTTCCAGATATATATGTTATGAATTGTTAGTATAACATAGTAATACCTAAGAAACAAATGACACCACGCAACACAATTTGACTTTGTGTTTTTTATTTTCCTTTCAAGCGTACATGTTGCTGAGATAGCATTTGATAGATACTAGTATATATGTGATTCTATGCTGACTATTTTAAGAAAATGCGTATCTTGTAAATGCACATGATGCAGAATCAGCAAAGAGAGGGGCCTGGGTCTGTTCCCAGGATATACTGCATTGAAGTTGAAACCTATCAATATTTCAGACTGCACTAGGAGCTCCAAGTCATTCAGACTCACCTGCAAGAGAAAAACCTACTACAACTGATTGTTAGCGTAACCCCAGTGACTCAAGGTCTGGGTAAGAGAGAGCTACTTTCAGTGCATTCCTGCTTCATATCATCAATCCTAAATTAAAGGGGTTATACCATGATTAATGTAAAAAAATGAAAATCAGACATTATATAGTATGTGTATATATATATATATATATATATATATATATATATATATATATATATATACATGACAATCTCTTTGTAACAAAGCTAGAACCAGCCCTGTACCTCACATGGATCCAGAGATCTCCCCATTCATTGCTCTATTAGATTTATTTTAAGCTTGCAGCTCAAGGCCAGTGTCCTTTCTGCTGCATCTCTCTCTCTCTATCACATCTCATGAGGCAATTGAAGGATGAAGCTGAGCATGTGAGGCCTTCACAGTGAGCAGGTCAAAGAAAAAAGAAAAAACAAAAAGCAGGTGGCGCTATATAATTACAAAATTACAAATTGAAAAAGTATACATATTTTTAAGATCCAGGTGCTGGTTTGAAAACCATAGAATATTTCTTGTGGGACAACCCCTTTAAAGGTGGCCATACACATTAGTCTAAAGCTGATGAAAACTGAAGATTTCAACCAAAACGAACATTCATCAGTTGAAATTTAGCAACAAACGATCGTTTTAGCCGACAGATATAATATATTAGTCCAATAGTCTGGACGAATAGGATCTTTTGTTGAAAAAAAGATCATTCGTGAATAAAAGATCTTTCTTTGAACAACAGTAACTGCCAATATGGACTAAAATGTGTATGGCTATGTCTGCGAAACTAATGTTCACCAGATTGTTTAACTGGTGTTCAACCATGAACCAACCTCTATCTAATGTGTATGACCAGCTTTAAACTTTCTAATCCCAGTACGTGCAAGTGGTTTTTCAAATGTATCCCCCTTTTAGTACAGGCAACAGATTTTTCTTAACCAGTGGAATTAACACACAATGTACAAAACACTTTACTCAGAAGAACAAGTAATGACATTTATACATCTACAGGTTCCATGAACTTTCAAGAATAGAAGCTTTTGTAGCATGTCATGGGCAAATGATGATAATACAATTATTTCAAAGTCACTAAATACTGTAGCAGCTGCATGAAAATATACTACACATCCGTACAAACAGATTCCTTACATATGATGAATAAACAATTCCATTAAAAATATTGATAATATTCTTATATCATACATTATTTAAAGGCACTTTCTGAGTTAAAAGAATTTTAGGTAAATAAAGCTTAAAAGGCTATGGATACCTTTGCAATGTATTTTTTTCCATTTTAATTTGCTTTCTAACTGCAAAAGTAAGCAATTTTCTAAATAGTCCTCAGTAAAAATTTTGCTTCTGCAGAATGTAGGTAAGCCTTTTACCTAGCTGCCGGAGATGCTGAATCTGACATGAATTCATTAGAGCACTTTTTTTGGCAACTCTCTCTGCTCTCCTTCCTCTCAGTGATAGAGTTTGAAGGGATAGAGAGGATTTAGTAAATGACAGATCAGAGTGTGGACAGGGGAGAAAGCCTATATGGAGGGCAACTTACATAGGGTGTAGACAGGGAAGAAGGAATACAAAAAACTGTTTTCAGGGATGGCAGAAGCATCCTGGACATACAAATTCAGCATGTATTGCTTGGTGGGTCACTCTCATGAGGAAAGTCTGAAACTAGGAGCAGGTTGTAAAATTAATTTCGAGGGTGTGTGTGAAAATGAATGAATCAATGAAGACTGCAGCCTGAAAACTGCATTATTATCTCAATGTGACTAATAACATACATGTAAGTAAAATATGAATTTCTATGTCAAAGGTGTCCAAAGCCTTTAAAGATTTGTTTCTATCTTAATTATTTATAATACATTTTCACAGGATATGCTATAAATATCTGATCGGTAGAGATTCTACCTGCCTAAAATTCAAGCATACATTTGTCAATAAAAGTGGGATTGGGGTTTCATAAATATGGCTATTGACCAAAATGATTTGTCTGTCTTTAGTTTGTGCCAGGGCGCCAAATTTATGAAACGGAGCACGGTAATTATGAATCTAGCTTAAGTGTGATATGATTTAGCTACTTTCAGTGAAAGTATGCCAGGGGGTTCCCGAGGAGGTTTCAGCTTTCACAGAAGTCAGACATACGTAGTAAGGGCACCAGAAAACAGGTCTAATATCAATAATCTACATCTAAAACGTAAACAAGACTACTTTGAAAAGTGGTGAGATCTTATCTTGGTGGGTAAATACCAGAGGATTTTACCTAAAAACGTGTGCCAAAACATGCAACCATTTACTGGTGATTTTATTTTTAAATTTTACACCAATCTTTCCAGTTTTGAAAAGTGGGTCATTAAGTGTTTGTGGTTAGCTATGTTAATTAGTTTCACTCCATATTTTACAGTTTGACGTGTTTTAAAAAGTGGCAAAAACGTTGCAAACTCATTCCAGTAGGGGGTGGTGCAGAAAAACTGGAGTACAATTTCTATACAAAACTATTAGGTTCAAATTTAGCAAACAATAGGAATATTTTAAAAAACAAAACAAAACTGGTGTACAGGAAAACTGGCTTAGTTGCCGATAACAACCAATCAGATCCCACCTTTCATCTTCAAAAGGAGCTCTGATAAATGAAAGGTGGAATCTGGTTGCTTTGGAAACTAAGCTAGTTTTCCTTTACCCCAGTTTTGATAAATGTACCTCAATATGTGGCATTTGATAAATTTGGTTCAAAGTCCGCCAACACAGACTCAAGCAAAACTGACTTCAAATATTGCCCTCCTGATAAATTCTCCCCAAGACATCTACCAAATTTATTTTTGTTTTTAAAAATGTTTTCCACCTATCTGGACATCTTTCAAATGTGTTTAGAAAAAAGAAGTTGAGTGATTGTAAAAGCCACCACATTTTTTATAGTTTACAACATTTTTGGTGCACAATATTGGTGTGTAGGTATACCAGTGCTGAAGATAAGAAACATGTCTAGGGCTATATTCACACTTCCTCAGGTAAATCTGTTAGTCTCTTCTGGCAGAGGAGCAGACTACTAGTGTTACAATATCCAACATAGCCGGACACCACTGGTTACCACCTGATCTATAATGGGATCTGATGAGGATCCGGTGGGTTTCTGACATAAATGCCAGCTTTCTGTTAGACAAATGCCACTGCTTGCAGTCATTGGAGGTCTGGTGGAACTATGACTGGTATGATAACTTCAGTAGTCTGTTCCTCTGTCGAAACTAGCCACCGGATTTACCTGCTGGAGATGTGAATGTAGCTTAAGCACCAAATACATTATGCTTGGTACCAGATGTCCATCTCAGTCGAGTCATATTCACTGTAAGTTTAGACATCCTACCAAACTAGTGTTACGTCTCCTCCATTGTCTTTTGAGTTGAATGAATCAGACTTTTTGGAAATGTATCATACTTTTAAGGCACATTATACGTCATTGAGAGTGTTATTTCATGAAGAGATGCATATTTTTGCTTGAACTACCCCAAATCAAAAGCCATCCACACAAGTTGTTTCAAGCATTTACTTATATGATGTTATTTTTTGGCTACAAGGCAGTACTTGAGAATAACAAAAAATGTGATTGATTGCAGATGACTCATTATGTCATTTGGCACACTTCACTTGCATCTGCCATTTCAAATGATCTGCAGTGCTTACAATTCGCCAAACAGGCAATAAAATAAAGTAATTAAGCTTGTTTCACTGGAAATTTCACTATCCAATTTCTAAAGATCTGCACCTGTTCTCCTTATGATCTTTCCAATAAGTGTTTCATGTTTCATTATTATTAGTAGTCGGTGATGATACTTCTGTGTTTGTTCAGTCCCTAAAGGATTTTTAAATTGTTTTGGCATAATAAAATTGTTGGTCTATAATAAATAAAATGTGTGTTCCTTACACCAGCAACTCAATTCCAAAGAGGACTTCTTTCAGCTTAAGATATTTTGGGGTTTTGCAGGATTTCACATTGCAGGAAGCAATGAACTCCAATCATTGAAATAATGTTTCCTGCAGTGTGACATCCTGCAAGATTCTGAGTAAGCATCACCTTTGCAGGAATATGGTACCCGTTCTAATACTAAATGCCAGTGATGATTCTTCAAGTACTGTATGTCATAATGGGATTATGAGCAAAACTTTTTGTGAAACCTAACGCTAAAAAACATCTATGAAATTGTGATCAAGCAAATAGACTTCATTTCTAATTATTAAATTCCTTATGTACAACCATGAGTATTAAAACAAATCTGTCTTGATCACTTTATAGTTCCATACAAAAAAAAATAAAAAATCACTTAGCCAATGTGACTCTTTCTACCAAATGATGCATAATACATTAACATTTATTGCTCACTAAAGGCCAAAAGCCTCTCCCAAATCCTATTTTTACCATTGACTTATATGATGCCAGGTTGGAAGTGGCAATCTCCTCTTCGCTTGCTCATAACTCATTCTATTGATATATCTGCTCCAAAGAAATATGAAATAATACTAAAAATACTATAATTCTAATATTATGAAAGACAAGTGCAACCATTTGTCATTGTTAGTCAGGCTTCTCTTACAGCTGGTCTTCGATCTATGGGATAAATATATTTTTATAGAATTTTTATACAATTTTGTTTTTTTCAATTATTTCATTATTTATGAATTATGCTTCTGACATGAAATATGACATATTGTTGACATTTATCTGGGATTGAGAAATAAGTTATTGCTAACAATGGGGAATTTTTTATAAAAAATTGAACAGTATTCCAGAAATTTTCTTTGTGTGCCTACAAAGGAAGTATGAAATTAGAATATACTGTATTCAGTATGTAATGCATACAATTATAGAGGTATATTTTTCACATACAGTAGGGTCAATTCTAACCTTATCCAGATTGAATGACAAAAGTAGACTCACAGCTAGAATTTTAGTGACCAGCATGCTCATGAGATATTCAGATAAAAATTGTATAGGGATTTCTATGAGTGAGGTGTGGTCTACTAATTTGGACCAGAGGAAGATGACATAAAATTTATGTTTTCATGACGATATGGGAAGGACGTGCTTCCATTATTAAGAATTCAACATCAAAAGAGTTTGGTATGGTCTGAAGCTTCAGTTTTGAGAGATACAAGGTAAGTTTAGACATTTTGACTGTCATTTGTGATTTTAGAATGATGTAGTATTGTGCACCGATGAATACTATGTTTATTATTATGCAGCTCGTACATGAAAAAAGTATTAATACTCATCAACATTGCTTCAGATGTGATACACCATTTGTCATGAAGGTTTTACATTACAGAAATCATAATGTTGATAAAAAATTAAAAATAGAAACGTCTTAAAAAGTAGAATGAAAAAAATTCAAAAAGCTAAGTCTGGTAATTATGTCAAACTGGTCAGATTTCCTTGAGTCTTTTTTCTAATAAATTGCATGTCCAGACAACTCTCCAGCTGATTTGATATATGCACAAGAAGCATATTATGTTAATCAAGTTGCAGCCATTATTCATCTCCATTATTATAAAGGTGGGTAGACTTTAAAGGAAATGTGTCATCAGAAAATTGCCTATTGTTTAAATCCCATTTTTATATTAAACATATTTTTTTACATTTTTAGAGAGTTGATTTTTCATCACAATCTATTTTAAAATAGTACATAACTGGACCTAATAATAGATCAACATTTCCTCTTTTAAAGAGAACCTGTCACCACAAAATGCAATGCAATCTGCAGGCAGCATGATATAGAGCAAAAGGAGTTGAACAGATTGAAATATAGTTTTGTAGGAAAAGATTGTGAATAAAGTGTACATTTAAAATCTCTACTATTTTTGACGTCAGTTGTACACGAGGAGGTGTTATCAGTGATTGATAGCATTCTCTGTGTAAGTGTGTATACATAAATAGCCGGCAGGGCAATTTGCAGTCCACAATGCATGGGCATTGACAGTGGGGCCGCTGCATTCGGATCGCGAACCCATTGTACCCATGTATTGCGGTCATGTGCATGAGCCCTCAGTCACTGATAGTTGTACACAGAGGAGGCGTTGCCAGCAATTGATAGCATTCCCTGTGTAAGTGTGTATACATAGATAGCTGTCAGTCACTGATACTTGTACACAGGGGAGGTGTTATCAGTGATTGATAGCTTTCTCTGTGTAAGTGTGTATACATAGATAGCTGTCAGTCACTGGTCGATGTACACAGGGGAGGTGTTATCAGTGATTGATAGTATTCTCTGTGTAAGTGTATATACAAAGATAGGCTACTTTCACACTGGCGGCAGGCCTGATCCGGCAGGTGAAGGGTGCTGCCGGATCAGGCCTGCCGCAGTGACATGTGTGGAGCCGGAACCGCGCTCCGGCCCCACACATGTCACACAGTACATACATATACATACACACACATATAGACATACAAACACACATACATACTTACATGCTCCCCGGCAGGTCTTCGGAGCGTCAGGACGGCTCACACAGGTCACGATTCCCCACAGCGCCCTCTGCTGGGCGCCTGGTGGAATCGTCATCTGACGATTCCACCAGGCGCCCAGCAGAGGGCGCTGTGGGGAATCGTGACCTGTGTGAGCCGTCCTGACGCTCCGAAGACCTGCCGGGGAGCATGTAAGTATGTATGTGTGTTTGTATGTCTTTATGTGTGTGTATGTTTATGTCTGTATGTGTCTATGTGTACCCGGATCCGTAATGGACTCCATTGAAAGTCAATGGAGGGCGGATCCGGTTACCATTATGGTCACACCAGACGGATCCACCCCCATTGACTTGCATTGGGGGTCATTCCGGATCCGTCTTGGTGCGGATGCCTGGACCGGAGAGCAAACCGCAGCATGCTGCGGTTTGTTCTCCGGTCTGAAGACGGAACGGAATGCTTTCAGGAGCATTCCGTTGTCTTCAGTTCAGTTTTGTCCCCATTGACAATGAATGGGGACAAAACTGAAGCGTTTTATTCCGGTATTGAGCCCCTATGACGGAACTCAATACCGGAATTTTAAAACGCTAGTGTGAAAGTAGCCATAGCTGTCAGTCACTGATACTTGTACACAGGGGAGGTGTTATCAGTGATTGAAAACATTCTCTGAGTAAGTGTATACACTCACCGGCCACTTTATTAGGTACACCATGCTAGTAACGGGTTGGACCCCCTTTTGCCTTCAGAACTGCCTCAATTCTTCGTGGCATAGATTCAACAAGGTGCTGGAAGCATTCCTCAGAGATTTTGGTCCATATTGACATGATGGCATCACACAGTTGCCGCAGATTTGTCGGCTGCACATCCATGATGCGAATCTCCCGTTCCACCACATCCCAAAGATGCTCTATTGGATTGAGATCTGGTGACTGTGGAGGCCATTTGAGTACAGTGAACTCATTGTCATGTTCAAGAAACCAGTCTGAGATGATTCCAGCTTTATGACATGGCGCATTATCCTGCTGAAAGTAGCCATCAGATGTTGGGTACATTGTGGTCATAAAGGGATGGAAATGGTCAGCAACAATACTCAGGTAGGCTGTGGCGTTGCAACGATGCTCAATTGGTACCAAGGGGCCCAAAGAGTGCCAAGAAAATATTCCCCACACCATGACACCACCACCACCAGCTTGAACCGTTGATACAAGGCAGGATGGATCCATGCTTTCATGTTGTTGATGCCAAATTCTGACCCTACCATCCGAATGTCGCAGCAGAAATTGAGACTCATCAGACCAGGCAACGTTTTTCCAATCTTCTACTGTCCAATTTCGATGAGCTTGTGCAAATTGTAGCCTCAGTTTCCTGTTCTTAGCTGAAAGGAGTGGCACCCGGTGTGGTCTTCTGCTGCTGTAGCCCATCTGCCTCAAAGTTCGACGTACTGTGCGTTCAGAGATGCTCTTCTGCCTACCTTGGTTGTAACGGGTGGCAATTTGAGTCACTGTTGCCTTTCTATCAGCTCGAACCAGTCTGCCCATTCTCCTCTGACCTCTGGCATCAACAAGGCATTTCCGCCCACAGAACTGCCGCTCACTGGATGTTTTTTCTTTTTCGGACCATTCTCTGTAAACCCTAGAGATGGTTGTGCGTGAAAATCCCAGTAGATCAGCAGTTTCTGAAATACTCAGACCAGCCCTTCTGGCACCAACAACCATGCCACGTTCAAAGGCACTCAAATCACCTTTCTTCCCCATACTGATGCTCGGTTTGAACTGCGGGAGATTGTCTTGACCATGTCTACATGCCTAAATGCACTGAGTTGCCGCCATGTGATTGGCTGATTAGAAATTAAGTGTTAACAAGCAGTTGGACGGGTGTACCTAATAAAGTGGCCGGTGAGTGTATACAAAGATAGAAGTCAGTCACTGATAGTTGTACACAGAGGAGGAGTTACCAGTGATTGATAGCATTCCCTGTGTAAGTGTGTATACAAAGATAGCTGTCAGTCACTGATAGCTACACATGGTGAAAGTGTTATCAGTGATTGATAGCATTCTCTGTGTAAGTGTATATACAAAGATAGAAGTCAGTCACTGATAGTTGTACACAGAGGAGGAGTTACCAGTGATTGATAGCATTCCCTGTGTAAGTGTGTATACAAAGATAGCTGTCAGTCACTGATAGCTACACATGGTGAAAGTGTTATCAGTGATTGATAGCATTCTCTGTGTAAGTGTGTATACATAGATAGCTGTCAGTCACAGATAGTTGTACATGGGGGAGGTGTTATTAACGATTGATAACATTCCCTGTGTAAGTTTGTATATGGAAATAGCTTTGAGTCACTGATTGTTGTACAAGGGAGAAGTGTTGTCAGCGGTTGATACCATTCCCTGTGTAGGTGTGTACACAGGGATAGCGGTCAGTCACTGATTGCTGGACATGGGGAAGACTTAAAGGGTTTCTGTCACCAGTTTTTTGGGTATGAATTAGGCTGACATTAGAGATGTGCTAATGTGACCTAATTTTAAATATGTCCTCGGTCTAAGACCCGCGCCTGTGCCGTTCCGTTCATTATTCGGTGCAGGCGCAGTGAGTGGAGGACGCTGGCAGGCTCTAGGCTTCCATACTGCGCCTGCACTTTGCTCAACTGTGGCGTATTCGGCGCAGTGAGGAACCCGGGAGCCTGCCAGCATCCTCCACTCACTGCGCCTGAACCGAATAATGAACAGAACAGCACAGGCACGGGACTTAGACCAAGGACAGGGCCGGCAGGAGGAGAAGAAATCTGCCTGGCCCTGTCACTCAAGACAAAGGCAGCGTTTCTAAAGGTGGGCAAACGGAGCCTCTAGGAGCAGGGGTAATGCCCACCCTGCTCCTAGAGGCTTATTAGCATAAAATAAAAGTTTAAATTATATAAAAACGGGGGCACCAATAAATAAAAGATATACATATTTAAAATCAGGTGACATTAGCACATCTCTAATGTCAGCCTGATTCATACCCCAAAAAAATGGTGACAGAAACCCTTTAAAGAAGTCTGTACAACAAAAGACAGTACAATCTGCAGGCAGAATGTTATAGAGCAGCTGATCAGATTGATATACAGTGCCTTGCGAAATTATTCGGCCCCCTGGAACCTTTCAACCTTTTGCCACATTTCAGGCTTCAAACAAAAAGATATAACATTTAAAATGTTTGGTGAAGAATCAACAACAAGTGGGTCACAGTTGTGAAGTGGAACGAAATTTATTGGATCATTTAAACTTTTTTTGTAATAATAAAACTGAAAAGTTGGGCGTGCAAAATTATTCGGCCCATTTACTTTCAGTTCAGAAAACTCACTCCAGAAGTTCATTGAGGATCTCTGAATGATCCAATGTTGTCCTAAATGACTGATGAAGATAAATAGAATCCACCTGTGTGTAATCAAGTCTCCGTATAAATGCACCTGCTCTGTGATAGTCTCAGGGTTCTGCATCATGAAGACCAAGGAACACACCAGGCAGGTCTGTGATACTGTTGTGGAGAAGTTTAAAGCCGGATTTGAATACCAAAAGATTTCCCAAGCTTTAAACATCCCAAGGAGCACTGTGCAAGCGATCATATTGAAATGGAAGGAGTATCAGACCACTGCAAATTTACCAAGACCCAGCCGTCCCTCTAAATTTCATCTCAAACAAGGAGAAGACTGATCAGAGATGTAGCCAAGAGGCCCATGATCACTCTGGATGAACTGCAGAGATCTACAGCTGAGGTGGGAGAGCCTGTCAATAGGACAACAATCAGTCGAACACTTCACAAATCTGGCCTTTATGGAAGAGTAGCAAGAAGAAAGCCATTTCTCAAAAATATCCATAAAAAGTCTTGTTTACAGTTTGCCACAAGCCACCTGGGAGACAACCAAACATGTGGAAGACATACCCCAAGCGACTTGCAGCTGTAATCGTAGCAAAAGGTGGCGCAACAAAGTATTAATGCAAGGGGGCCGAATAATTTTGCACGCCTCACTTTTCAGTTTTATTATTACAAAAAAAGTTTAAATGATCCAATAAATTTCGTTCCTCTTCACAATTGTGACGCACTTGTTGTTGATTCTTCACCAAAAATTTAAAATTTTATCTTTTTGTTTGAAGCCTGAAATGTGGCAAAAGGTTGAAAAGTTCCAGGGGGCCGAATACTTTTGCAAGGCACTGTATACTGTAGTTAAGTGGGGAAAAGATTTAGTAAACATTTTAACTTAAACATGTACTATATATATCCTCTTTCTGACCTCATTGTTCATGTGGGAGGATTTGCTGAATCTTTTTCCACAAAACTATACATTAATCTGCTCAGCACCTCCTGCTCTATAACATGCTGCATGCAGATTGCAATGCATTTTTCTGTCACAGGTTACTTTGAAGTAGCAATCTCATTATCATCACAAGTTCTTAAAGAACAGGAAGTCTTAACATTTTTTAGGCCTGTTGGTCACTGTAAATACTGTATGATTTTAGGATTCCATTTAAAGAAATAGGGATATGGAAAATTAAAATCCCCAAAAATTATAGAGAAAAAAAATGCTTAACTTAAAAACATGGGTCATTTTCTGATAACATATTCCCTTTCAGGATTTTAGCAAAAGCTGAAAAGTAGCCAGTGGTCAATAGGACATTGCAACTGCTGTATATGCTGCTTGCAACTGCTGTATATGAAAGTGTTAGAAGCAGAGTGGCCTTCACAGCATTAAATTATGGCAGAGGGCTAGGCATGACACTCTGAAACAATGAAACAGAATCAGTTACATCCAAAGCATGATCAAGCACACCAAGTTATCAGATCTCCAGAAGACATCAATGCAAATAACGTTGTTCACAAATAGAGAAGTGAATCTTAGAATGTGCTAAATAAAGTGCTGTGAACAGAAAGCTAGCTATTAGTAGTCTCAAAGAATGAGCACCAATTCATAAGCTACTAATTCAGAAAAAAAGAAGCAAGGCCACATGTTAGGCCAAGCTATTACAAAACAAAATTTCATACTGGATTTAATCCAAGTTAAAGACTTGAGCAAATAAGTAGTAAGAATTAGAAGTAGAAAATGGAAGTTAATATTTCAAAACAATACTAGAGGGAATATTCAAGTCTTGGGGTCTATGGCCTTCTCTAGAGTTTGACACTTGCATATAACAAGGAAAGCACTATTACAGGTATACTATTAGTACAGGTTTGCAGCTTTGCTGAAAAAAATATATGCTTCAACTGGTTAATAAACCAAAAATTGCTTGAAGATCAAAGAAGAGCAAGGGGTGATGAGGGTCATCAACTTCTCTCCACCTGAACTCACCCTCATTGAACATTTATGGGCCACTAGAAGAAAGTCAATCATTAAAAACCATCACAGAATACTCTTTCTTCTTTTCACTCAAATTGTTAGACTATAGTGAGTAAGGAGAAAAATTAAAAAGTAATTGAATCATTTTCATTAATGACTTCAGACTTTTGAATGCCATTGTGTGTCTCTAGATATTTCTTAAATATCTGAATAGTACATTTTTGTGTGATACTACTGCTACTAATATCAATGCAAGAAACCTATAATTATAAAATGTCATTTGAGATAAAGAACAACACAAATGTGCAAATTTATTCATCTTAATATAAAAAATAAGTATCATTTTTAGCCTTTTTTAGTCTACGTTTTTGGGACTTGTTAATTCCATGTGCCTTTTTATTGTAAGTAATGAGTCTTCAAATTCACTTTTTAGCATAAGGCACAATTATTATGCCTAAAAAAAATCAATATATGCTTAAAAAAGAAAATTTTTCCAACTTATCATAGCCTATAAAGTGCCCACATTTCTGAATGCAAGAGAATAAATAGGCAATACGTACAATTGTTTAAAAAAAAAACAACAACCCTTGGCCGACTCAACGGTGAGCAGAGCACGCAATGTGCAGTCTGCAGTATTTATGCAGGACCTGCTGCTGATTGACAGCTTTCTCCCTATGGACAGTATAAGCAGAAAGCTGTCAACTAGTATCTGCGGACATGCAGTACGTAGCACTCATGAATATTGTGAACTACATTGGTGCACATTTATTAAGATCGGCATTTTAGACTCCAGTATTAATAAACCCCTAAACTGGCAGTGGTTCTGCCACTGAGGAAAAGGCGCTGGCATCTCCACAACTTCGGCGCATCCAGCGCCAGTTCTAAAGGTAAGACAACTTCCTAGCTGTCTTACATTTAGACCTTTTTGTATACCTGAAACAGGCGTACAAAATGGTAAATGAGAGGGGCCTGCCGGCGTATTTCAGCTTAATAAATGACTCCCACAGTTCTCTCACAGTGCAGGGGGGAATAAAAAGGGTTTCAATGAAAACAGCACAGTGATACCTGCATGGAATCAAGGTCTCTGTCACTAATTTATGTTGTCACCAGAACAGGCAGCAGAAAAATTATGACAAATTTCCTTTAGGTATGACGCGCTTCTTAAACTTTCACTTTGACATCATTTTTATTAGCTAACGACTAAAACCAAACTACATATCTCTAATATAGCTTCACTACTGCTTTATAAAGGGATAAAATAATACCTTGTCTGGAATTGGGTACTCAAATTTGGTTCATTCTGAAATTCTCCTGAGAAATTTTTTTATACAATTTTAATTTGATTTTTTTAAAAATATATAATTTCATTATTTATCTCAAATTAAAAGGATTGGCCAGTATCATACATTGGGGACATATCGCTAGGCACATCCACCTGTAGGCAGCCACCATTACATTCACTTCTATGGCTCTGATGGAAATAGCCGAGCCAGCTTGGCTATTTTGTGACAGTCCCATGGAAATGAATGGAAGATGGCCTCTCATGCGTGGTCCGCTCTCCTTCTCTTTGCAGGCTCCGTTTTAGAGATATGTTCTGTTTTTAGAGATAGGTGTGAGTCCCTTGTTGATATTAAAAAAATGGAGACAGAAGTCCATGGCGAGAGAGGAGCAGAAGAGAATGGTGCTATTTATTTATTTGAGTTATGTATGTAGAAATTTTCTGCAAAATCCTCAAAGTGTCAAAATTGGTATATGTCCTGCATGTGTCCCTTTAATTTTTGACTAGTGTTGAGCGAATACTATATTCGGCCGAACATGGCGGCGCTCATGACCACGCGGTGTTCGGCCGAACACAGCGTGTGCTCGAGTGCCATGCTCGAGTCCCCTCCCCGCACACTAATTAGCCAATTAGCATGCGGGGAGGTACTGGCATTCACTGTAATGCCAGTAACCATGTTGGCTACTGGCATTACACTTATTGGCTGGCCGGGAACACGTCATCGGGTGCTATATAGCACCCAGTGACATGTGACCGGCTCAGACCAAGTCAGGGAGAGCTGCTGCAAGGAGGGACAGATAGTGTAGGGAGAGAAGAACACTAGGCAGGGATAGTATTTCTGTTCAAAAGACCCAAAAGCCCTTTTAAGTACTATTGTGATATCTGGCTACAATATTTTTTTTATTTTTTGGGGGTTAAAAATTGCGCAAGGTGGCCTGACATTAACGTCACCTGCGCAGCTGGTGCATAATGTATTACTCTCTGTATACTATATACCTGACATCCTTTGCTATTTTTTCTGCCGTTAATTAAGGCTGCAGTTCCTCAGCTGCGCCTGCTGTATAACATTTGCGCAAGGAGGGATATATAGTGTAGGGATAGGATTTGGCTAGGTAGGGCTAGTTGTTCTGTTCAAAAGACACAAAAGTCCATTGTTATATCTGGCTGCATTTTTTTTTCTTAATTTTGGGCAAAAAGAACGCAAGTGTGCCTGACGCTAACACCACGTGCACAGCGTGTGTATTAGAACCTTTCTGTAGTCTATATACCTGACATCCATTGCTATTTTTTCTGCCGTTAATTAAAGGGGTTCTCCAAGTTATATATATTGATGACCTATCCCGGCACCCCCGCCGATCAGCTGTTTGAAGAGGAGGCTCGCACCGTATCAGCGCTGCCTCCCCTTCATTGTTTACATGCTGGCCATAATGGCGGTAGTGGTGAGTAGGTGTAATTACACCTCACCGCCCCATTCATTTCTATGGGAAGAATCGCCAGCAAGTAAACAGTGAAGAGGAGGCAGCGCAGATACGGCGCGCACCTCCTCTTCAAACAGCTGATCGGCAGGGGTGCCGGGTGTCGGACCCCCGCCAATCTGATATTGATGACCTATCCTGAGGATAGGTCATCAATATATATAACTCGTAGAACCCCTTTAAGGCCGCAGTTCCTCAGCTGCGCCTGCTGTATAGCATTTGCGCATTCTAAATATTTGACATTCTGTGAAATTTTTCTGATCATACACTTAATAAAAATCTGCACTACTGTACTTGTGACAAAGTTGCATATATACTATATAATATGCGCAAGGCGAGCAGTAAGGGACGGGGAAGTGGGTGTGCTGCTGATGGTGAAGGCAGAGGCCATGGCTCTGGGCGCGGTGAAACTGTGCCTGCTGGCAGAGCCCAAGAAACAAAGTCATCCAAAAATCCTACTGTAGCTTCATGTCACAGTTTGCAGGGCGGCGCAAGACACAACTCTTGTTGCCGCACCAGTGCGAGCAGGTAGTCAGTTGGATTTCAGCTGATAATGCTTCCTGCCAGTTAAGCACCACCCTCTCTTCCACAAAGTCCAGTCTCAGTAGCCAAGAGTCTGGTCAACCACATCCTCACCCTGATCCTCCTTCCTCCCACCATGCAGAGTCTGGGCAAACAAGTGATCCCACACTTGGATATTCCGAGGAGCTTTTTTCATCGCCGTTCCTTGGTTTGGGCCTCTCGCCAAGGACGCTTGAAGTGGGACATGAGGTGATATTGTGCCCTGATTCCCAAACTACTGAGCATCCACAGTCTGAAGAAGATGACGGTGGGGAACGGCAATTAGTGTCTGGGAAGGTGCATGATGATGATGAGACACAGTTGCCAATAAGTCAAGGGCAACTAGTGCCTCAAGAGGTTGATGATGAGGATGAGACATAGTTAAGTCAGGTTCTTGTTAGGTCACAATGTCAGGAGGAGGACCAGAGTGAGGAAGTGGAAGAGGAGGTGGTGGACGATGAAATCGCTGACCTAACCTGGGAAGGTGGCAAGCCAAGCAAGGACAGCAGTACAGAGGAGGAGGGATCCGCAGCACTGCAACAGGCTGGAAGAGGCAGTGGGGTGGCAAAAGGGAGAAGGCAGGCCACGCCAACCAGGCCCGCAACTGTTCCCCAGAGCAGCCCCTTGCGGCAATCTCCCTTGCCAAGGGGTAGGTGTTCCGCAGTCAGGTGCTTTTTTGAGGAAAGTGCTGATGATAAACGTATTGTAATTTGCAACCTGTTCCGTACCAAGATGAGCAGGGGCGTAAACACCAGCAACCTTACCACCACCAGCATGATCCGCCACATGGCAGCAAAGCACCCTAATAGGTGGGCCGAACACCTGGGTCCACGATCTGTGCCAGCAGGTCACACCACTGCCTCCTCTCCCCCTGTGTTACGTGCTGTCCAAGACGCAGGCCCAGATGCCTCCCGCCCTGCACCTTGACCTTCGCAAGAACCATCAGCAAGCACGTCCCCTTTGGTGTCCCAGCACAGCGTTCAAATGTCCTTACCCCAGGCATTTGAATGCAAGCGCAAATACCCTGCCACCCACCCACAGTCCATAGCACTAAACGCGCAATTTTTCAAATTGATGGCCCTGGAAATGTTGCCGTTAAGACTGGTGGACACTGAGGCTTTTCGCAGCCTGATGGCGGTGGCTGTCCCTCGTTACGCAGTCCCCAACCGCCACTATTTTTCCAGATGTGCCGTCCCTGCCTTACACCTGCATGTGTCCCGAAACATAACCCATGCCCTGACCAATGCAGTTACTGGGAAGGTCCACTTAACAACTGACACATGGACAAGTGTTTCTGGCCAGGGATGCTACATTTCCCTGAGGGCACACTGGGTGAAGGTTGTGAAGGCTGGGAGTGAGTCGTACCCTGGGATGGCACAGGTGCTACCCACGCCAAGGATTGCGGTGGAATACCAGCTGCAACATGGTCGGCGCCTTTCCAGTCAGCTTCCGCTCTTCACAAGCGACAAGTGGGCAATGATGTCTGACCTCTGTGAGGTTTTACGCAACTTTGATAAATGTACATAGATGGTGAGCGGCGATAATGAAATTATCAGCGTAACCATCCCACTTCTGGGTCTACTAAAAAGCTCACTGCTCAAAATAAAGGCGGACGCTCTGCATGGTGAAAAGTCTCTGATAAGTTCCATAGTGTCACAAGGAGGAAAAGTTTTGGAAGACGGGCAGCAGCATGTCGCCCATAATTTTTTTGACGGTCTGCTCGGCAGCAGCATGTCACACAGAATTTTTTGGACGGTCTGCTCGGCAGCAGCATGTCACCCATACTTTTTTTGACAGTCAGCTTGGCAGCAGTGTGTCACCCATAATGCTTTTGATGGTCTGCTCGGCAGCAGCGTGTCACCCATAATTTTTTTGACGGTCAGCACAGCAGCAGCATGTCACCCAGAATTTTTTCAATGGTCAGCTCGGCAGCAGCTTGTCACCCATCATTTTTTAGACGGTCAGCTAAGCAGCAGCACCTCAACTATAATTTTTTTTGACGGTCAGCTCGGCAGCAGCACCTCACCCCTATTGTCTTTGAATGTCAGCAGCAGGCCATCTATCATAATTTTTCAAGGGTGTGTCTGATGCCCTCCTATGTGTAATAAAGGGTGTATTGGAGTGCCTGTTTCTTGTCATTTTTGTCAGCCCTTTCCCTTTGTGAATAGGATTTATGAGTGTAGGAGTCCCACGTCATGAATAATTGTACCACAATGTAAATGAGGCCCTCCTTTATGTTATATACCGGTTGTATCGGAGTGCCTCTTTGCGCTTTACGTACAAGTACATATATTTTTCCTAACAATATTTCCTCTAAAATCGATGTTATCTTCGGTTTTTGGTGGTATTATTGTCATTCCGTAAAAGAGGCTTAATACTTGGACATCATTGTTAATAGCAGCGACTTCGGTATCCAAGATGCATCCAGACATCCTCCCTATGCAGTTCCCAAACCATTTCAGTGGTGTTTCCACCATTTTATGACCTTTTCCTATGAACCAGACACCCTCCCCTCTGCAGAGCAGGGGGTGCCTGTGTTCTCCCATTGACTTCCATTATACTCGGGTGCTCGGCCGAGCACTCGAGCACCACCTAGTGTTCGGTCAGAGCACCCGAGCATTGCGGTGCTCTATCAACACTACTTTCGACTAAATCATCACTTGTATTTTCTCATAAAGGTAGATCTAAATAGATAGAAGCATTGGGAAGTAAATCACTGGGTGAATTTTCTAAGGCCTTTGGTCAGATTCTGGATATAACTATTTAACATTCTGTTGAAATATTGCTAACATTTAATTTTTCTACGGATGTACTAGAGTTAACACACATGCTTTCTGAGACGTGTTATCTAAACTAAATGCGTTAAGCGTTAACACCTTCAATTGCTTTTCAATGGCTTTTGTTTCAAGATAACGTGATGAGTTAAGAAATTTGAGTTAAGAGTTTATGTGTTAACCCTGCTACATCTGTACTTTTGTCAAGCCTTTGTTATAATATAATGTAAACTGATAGAAACTTTGCAGAAAAATGTAGTGATGACATTTAGAGTCATTCCACACTTTGGAACTGGTAAAAAAAAAGGTTCAGATCCTCAAATTCTGCAATAATAAATGAACAATGAATGCAAGATATTGTAGTAATCATTTCAGGTTCATTCATGTACGGTATGTCAAATATTGATGCAGCAAACTGTGAAAATTAGAACCTTGACTTGGGAATATACAGTATTTTTCACTTTATAACACATACTTTTCCCCCTAAAATTGGAGGAGAAATGTCAGTGCGTCATATAAAGCGAATATTAGTGAGCGCTTCCATTATTGAAGTGCTCACTAGCATGCAGGAGACGGAGCAGCTTGAGTCAGAGAAAACCAGGAATTATGACTGCAGGAGAGACCACTGGACCTGCAGAGTGGCGGCGGAGCAAGAGAGGGAAGCTAATTTACTTATTTTCACATTTTAGGTCTGATCTGAGGTTTGATATGAGGATCTGATCTGAGGCCTGATATGGAGGTCTGATCTGAGGTCTGATATGGGAGTCTGATCTGAGGTTCTCATATGGGGGTCTGATCTGAGAATCTGATATGGGGCTCTAATCTGAGGATCTGATTTGAGGTCTGATTTGGGGGTCTGATCTGAGGTCTGATATGGGGGTCTAACCTGAGGTCTGATATGGTGGTTGGATCTGAGGTCTCAATTGCGGTATTATATAGGGGTCTGATCTGAAGTCTGATGAAAATTTTTTTTTTCTTATTTTCCTCCTCTAACACCTAGGTGTGTCTTATAATCAAGTGTGTCTTATAAAGTGAAAAATATGGCCTATGTCTTGTGACTCGGGAATATTTATTTCATTTGCTGTACAAGTCATTTTCATTAAGAACATGAAACTACAATAGGAAATATATAACTTACAAAGTAGTATGTAATGCATGATACTGTCTCTGTTATTACCAATAAATTTAATTGCTACTTTCTAAAGGAACAAAAGAGAACAATTAGTGCCTGCTGCATAAATAGCTGAATATCACATGAAGCAAAATATCCCCCTTGTCCCCTTGTCTTCTGAGGGGATTTTACTTGGAACATATAGATTAATCATGTCCCACCTTAAACAACAATTCTCAGGATTAAATAAATGTATTTCTTTTAATCTTTCCTCATAACTAAGACCTTCCTTATTAGTAGAGATGAGCGAAGTTTTGAAAAATTTGATTCCGCAACTTTGCAGAACTTCATCAACAAATTTAATTTGTGACAAATTATTTTGTCACAAAACGCTCTTCATTGTGTGGAGTGGATGCAATCACGGGGAATGGCAATCGCAATGCCTTCCACATTTAACCCCTCAGATGCCGTGTTCAACGCTGAATTCGGCATCTGAAACTCACATTTTTCTCCTCAGGGGTTAATCCGGTATCTTCAATATCATTAAAGGGGTTGTCCAAGTTATTTTTTTGTCCATTGTATGTTTCTAACTAGTCAAATGTAATGCCTTTTCAATGCGCTTACTTTAACTTCAGTGGCCCCTTTCTCAGATTTCACAGAGAGTAACATGACCTGTGATGTCAGCTTCTCTCCCTGCTCTGCTGAGGTTTTGTGCACAAGCCTGAGGATCAGAGAAGAGTCTGTACATGAGACGTCACTGTGCTGGCCACGCCCCCCGGCACTGCCAGATGCTGCTGCTGCTCTCTCCCTGGATTCTTTCAGATGAGATTTTAACCCGTTCAGCCAGCACAGATTCAGGGCTGAAGACTGAGTAGCTGCAGGCAGTGAGGAGACAAATGCTGGGCACAGTACCTGACAGACTAAAATTCTGCAGAGCATTGCACAAGAACAGGTAGGGTCGAAGTTCCTGTGTGTATCAGTAGTATCATTGTACAGCTGGGACTTGTAGTCCTACACATACAATATGTTGCTGAGTGTCCCAGCAGGCAGACATATCACTCAGAGCAGCACTTGTATTCACTCCCTTTGCAGAGAAGGGGGAGGGGCAGAGATTGTTGTTATTGCATGTAAACAAAGGACCAGAAGAGAACCAGGGAAGTGAGGAAATATAGATTTTTTTTTGCCTGAAACTTGCTTAGCTTAGTTATATATTGCTGCCCATCAGATTTACAGTGCTATATATTTTTTTCATAACTCAGACAACCACTTTAATAAATAACACATTCAGCTGATCTGAGGTCTGATGGGGGCACATTAAGCTGATCTGAGGTCTTATGGGGGCACATTCTGCTGATCTGAGGTCTGATGGGGGCACATTCTGCTGATCTGAGGTCTGATGGGGGCACATTCTGATGATCTGAGGTCTGATGGGGGCACATTCTGATGATCTGAGGTCTGATGGGGGCACATTAAGCTGATCTGAGGTCTGATGGGGGCACATTAAGCTGATCTGAGGTCTGATGGGGCACATTCTGTTGATCTGAGGTCTGATGGGGGCACAGTAGGCTGATCTGAGGTCTGATGGGGGCACAATACGCTGATCTGAGGTCTGATGGGGGCACATTCAGCTGATCTGAGGTCTGATGGGGGCACATTAAGCTGATCTGAGGTCTGATGGGGGCACATTCTGATGATCTGACGTCTGATGGGGGCACATTCTGCTGATCTGAGGTCGGATGGGGGCAGATTCTGCTGATCTGAGGTCTGATGGGGCACATTCTGCTGATCTGAGGTCTGATGGGGGCACATTCTGATGATCTGAGGTCTGATGGGGGCACATTCTGCTGATCTGAGGTCTGATGGGGGCAGATTCTGCTGATCTGAGGTCTGATGGGGGCACATTCTGTTGATCTGATGTCTGATGGGGGCACATTCTGCTGATCTGAGGTATGATGGTGGCACAATACGCTGACCTGAGGTCTGATGGGGGCACAATACGCTGACCTGAGGTCTGATGGGGGCACAATACGCTGATCTGAGGTCTGATGGGGGCACACTACGCTGATCTGAGGTCTGATGGGGCACATTAAGCTGATCTGAGGTCTGATGGGGGCACATTCTGCTGATCTGAGGTCTGATGGGGGCACATTCTGTTGATCTGATGTCTAATGGGGGCACATTCTGCTGATCTGAGGTCTGATGGGGGCACATTCTGTTGATCTGATGTCTAATGGGGGCACATTCTGCTGATCTGAGGTCTGATGGCGGCACAATACGCTGATCTGAGGTCTGATGGCGGCACAATACGCTGATCTGAGGTCTGATGGGGGCACATTAAGCTTATCTGAGGTCTGATGGGGGCACATTCTGATGATCTGAGGTCTGATGGGGGCACAATACGCTGATCTGAGGTCTGATGGGGGCACATTAAGCTGATCTGAGGTCTGATGGGGGCAGGGGACTGTTAGTTTAGTGATGTAAAAACTGGGAACAGGTTTCCTTTAACATAGGAGTCCCCTTGTTTTTTACTCCTATTACTCCTATATTTTACTGCATTATGTGGTAGAGTATTTAGACTAGGGTATGTAGAAAGTCTATTGTACTGTACTTAACAGCATAGATGATCTAGCAGTTTATACAGTCATCTACAGTCATCTTTCTAATATAATATTCTAAAACAATATTATAACCACAACTAGTAGTATGTGCCTGTGAAGTTGGAAACGTGCATTTGGGAAGCCACTAAGTGGGGGGGCCCACTCAAATATGTTTTGCCCCCCTGTGCTGAACCTCTAGCTCCGCCTCTGCATACAGGGCATCTTGTACAGAACCTTATTGAATCAGCAAATCATAAGTAAGAAGGACGAGGTACAAAACAGTACCAGGTCCCACCTACATTAGCTGTGCATCCACCCCTATATGTGTGGTGACCTATCACTATATTGGGCAATTTTGCATGTTAATATATTTTTAAATATGAGGGGGTTTTGTTTGTTCATTTTTTTTAAGTTCATGAGTTATCATAAAAGTCATATTTTATCAAAGGGAACTTTAGACAGTGACAGATTTGCATACCCTTGAATTGCTAATATCTCATCACAGCGATGGAGGTTGTGTAGACTAACATCAACAAACTCAATCTTTCCTTAACTCTATTTTGTCTCAAATCATCCTCTCAATATTCCTCACTTTGAGATTAATGATGCCATTTCCTCTACTAATGGGACCAGATGGTCTTTTCTGTTTCTGCTATTACACCATTAAAGGGCATCTGTCAGCAGATTTGTACCTATGAAACTGGCTGACCTGTTACATGTGCGATTGGCAGCTAAAGGCATCTGTGTTGGTCTCATGTACATATATGCCCATATTGCTGAGAAAAGTTTTAATATATGCAAATGACCTTATAGGAGCAACAGGGTTGTTACGCTACAGCTAAAGGCTTCACTTTCTCTGCAACTGCCTTGCCCTCTCTACTTCAATTGACAGGGTTAGGTGTGATGACATTTTCACTTCCTGGCCCTTTCAATCAAAGTGCAGAGGGCTCAGCAGTTGCAGAAAGAGCAGAGCCTGTAGATGTACCGTATTTTTCACCCTATAAGACGCACGGCCCATAAGACGCACCTAGGTTTTAGAGGAGGACAATAAGAAAAAAAATAATTTTCATTAGCCCTCAGGTCAGACCACTAATCAGACCCCCAATGTTAATCAGATCTCAGCTAACAGCCCCAATAAGACCCCCAATGTTAATAGGACTCCAATAAGACCTCAGATCAGACCCCAATAGGAATGACCCCCAATCAGACCACAGATAAGAGCCCTGTGCCTCTCATCAGACCCCCCATATGCCTCATATCAGCCCCCCATATGCCTCATATCAGCCCCCCCATATGCCTCTTATCAGTCCCCCAGCCATATGTCAGCCCCAAGCCATCACCCTCATGTCAGCCATCAGCCTCATGTCAGCCCCCAGCCTCAGAGCTAATAAAATAAAAAAATCACTTGCTCCGTACGCCGCCGCTCCTCTCCTCCAGTGCGCTCTGTCTTCTCCCTGCTGCGGCTGTGCTGTGTCCCGGTGCGCACAGCATGAGGTCACAGAATGCCCTCACGCTGTGCGCAGCACAGCCGAACGGAGGACCAGGAAGCGGTAAGTAAAGAGTCTTCACCGCTTCCTTGTCCTGCGGTGCTAATGAGCGCTTCCATAATGGAAGCGCTCATTCGCATTTGCTCCATAATATGCAGGGGCATTTCCCCCCCACTTTTGGGGGGAAAAAATGCATCTTATGGGGCGAAAAATACGGTAATGGCAATGCCCCCATTGCTCCTATAGGCTGATTTTCATATACTAAAGGGATTATCCAAACCCTATAATGACCCCCCCACCAATACCCAGGCCCCTCATATAGATTATACTTGCCTCGCTCCCTGGCACCCGTGTCTCTCCTGATTCCCAAACGGCCACCGCTGCCTCTCCCTGTTTTGCAGATCAAAGCATCCGGCAACGGGGGTGGGGGCAGCCAATTGCAGGCCACGAGGGGGACGAGCCTCCTTAGCATTGTGGGTGATGCTAGGGAGTCTTGTCCCAGCTGACTGCTTCTCTGTAGCTGGATGTTTTGATCCACACAACGGGGAGATGCAGCTGCGGCCATGCAGGGACCAGGAGTGAGGCGGGTGCCGGGGAGTGGGGTAAGTATAATCTATATTAGGTGCTCGAGCATTGGGGGGGGGGTCAATTTAAGAGTTGGATAACCCCTTTAAAATATAATTTTTCTCAGCAATGCAGACAAATATGAACATGGGACTAACACAGATGCCTTCAACAGGTCAGCCAGTTTCATAGGTACAAATCTGCTGACAGACTAAGGAGACTTTACTCCCTTATATACATAAGTTACACAATGAATGGTATTCCCTTTCATGAACAGCCATTACTAGCACAATAATCTATAGTTCTTTAGGATGATAAGGACCTCACACTATACCATAGTTACAGACCAATGTCTCTCCTAAATGTAGCCTCAAAATTTTTACAAAAATACTACCAGTGAGACTTTTTCCACCCAACCAAGTCTTGTTCATTCCCCACAGGGAAGGCAAGATAACACGTGTTCCAACTTATTTTCTTTGTCCAAGATTATTTTACCCCTCTAATTCATCCCAGCACATGGGCAATTTACTAATGCTACTCTCCTACCCTAAATAATCTATTCCTAAAATTAAAAACCTACTAGCAGGCTTCTCTAACTGTAAGTTTAACTGTAAGTTTAACATAGGTAAGCTGCAGGTCTTAAACATTTCCCTCAAACATATCACACTTATATGAAAATAAATTGTCTCCATTGGATAACAAAAATTAGAATCTTTCTTCTTGGACTAATTCAATGTCTCTTAGTTTGGGAAAAAGAATGTTGTGAAATGTCTTATTTGTTCTACAATTACCTCCAAGCACTTCCGATCCATCTCCTCAACACTTTCTTCCTTACTGTTAACAGGATGCAAAAAGTGGCCACTGGATGATTGGCTGTAATGGGCAAAACTGAGACCTTATTTTAGAACAGTTGTTAATGTTTGCTCTTCAATGTGACAACACTGATTTTTTAAAATTCAGCAGAGAACATAAAACCTAGACTAGAGATGAGCGAATCATTCAAAATTTTATTCGCCGAACATTCGCCGAACTTTTCCTAAGATTCGTATATTCGATGAATAGATTTGTTGTATTTGCGTACAAAATATACGTTGTTATGTGCTATTAGCGAACATTCGCGCACTAATAAAGAACACTCTTTTTTTAAAAATGTACGCAACTTCTTAGAAGACGTACGCATGAGCGTACAAATAGCGTACGAATCATCAGCGTACTATTGTCTACGCGATTATGTAATACGCAGGCACGTATGACGAGAGGCCGCGGCGTGCACTCCTCAGAGGCAGAGCGAATTTTAGAAAATGGCATCCAGGCGATCCTCATCATTTAGCTCTGCTGCACTACTGAAATACATAGTCCGGTTGATGGACCGGCAGGATTATGATTTACGATGGCACACACTGCCACCCGAACCAGCATAAAAAGGAGGTGATCCAGCAGGTGATCCGAGGCTTGCGCCATCCTTTCGACACCTTGTGGACCCCGGGCCAGATCCAGGTAAATGGTCAGATTTGAAATCGCCCTCAGAGGCAGTATGTATATTTGAGGTAGAACAAGTAAGGTGCTGTCTATCCGGCTAAGTGCATAGTACAACCATCCACTATACAATAAAGTGAATATGTGGACACATTGCGGTACCTGTAAAGAAATACACACAATGGGCAATATACTTGAAAACGTTGCTGAAAGGTAAAAACATTAGTGCAAACAATCCAGTGCAAACAATATAGTGCAAATACATTATAGGTATAATGTAAACATATTAAATATCACCTACCTAGTATGCTCACGGACATGTTTAAGTCTCTTTTCTTCTGACGCTTGTCATACAACTGGAACAGAGTCCCAAACTCAGTTGTAATTTGTAATCCACATAGGTAATTGTAATCCAAATGGGTAAAAAAATAGCAGCAAAAGTTCCTTAAAAAACCCTCTTTCAAGGGGCTCCCAAATAACCTGAAAAGGGGGAAAAAAGGGATGAGGCGCACGTATGCACTACTTGGTTTAAACTTTTTTTTAATGGGGTGAGTCCTGACAATCCATGCCCATCTGGGTGAGGACAAACACAGGGCAACAAAAATAAAAACAAACGCCAATTTGCTCACCCTTCAAGTTAAGTCCACGTTGTGGCTCCCATAAAAGCTGCAGGATCCTTACTTAAGGGCCAGCAGGTCCTCTTCACTGCTGCTGGAGCTAAAAGACATGAGAGGGCGCTCCTGCCTCATGAAAGCGACACTGGCTGCGGCAGCAGACCTCCACCGACCTCTCAGGGATGGTCTTGGTAGTGACCGGGCGGTCACACTGGCAAGGGCCGTGGCAACTTGGGCCTTGCCCCTTACCTTGTAGGGGCCAGATCCTCCTTCCGGCATACAAGGTGACAGAATCTCCGTCTGTAAGGGCTCTGGTAACGGTCTTCCGCGAGCGGCAGGCTGTGCGGCCAGCACCTGCCATGGCAGTTGGTATTGTACCACCGATGGCTGGTACACGAAACTGTTGGTGGTCATCTGTCCCACATGAAGGATCGACGGCGGTGGCAAATCTGGTATCAGGGGTTCCAGCTGAGCTTGGGATTTCTCAGATTGCAGAGTCCCATCATTGGTCTCATGGGAACACCGAGCCTCTTCTGCGGCCTGGGCCTCCTCAGTCCAGTCTTCCAAGGGCGCTGCAGGAGTAGCTGGTCGCGTAAGGAGTTTCACCCCAGTAGCAAAGGGGCCTTGGAGGCTCTTCATAGGGGTATACTCCACGTAATCCCCTGCGTGGAGATTGTGGCGGACGGGCGGAAGATACGGCCGCTTTACAGAACGGCGGTTCACATATAATTCTTCTGCTGTCTCCTCATCGGCGATAAAACCAACTCCCCGTTCGACACTGAACCACATAACGGTACCCTTTCTGTGCTCCAGCTTGGGGTCACCGGACAGTGGGTGCTGCAACACCTGCACAACCCACTCCTCTACCAACTTTTTGTATTCCCAGAGGGTCAGGGCGTTCCGGGTGACAGCCTTGGGGACCATCGAATTTTGGCAAAGGGAGTAGTCCTTCCGCGGCAGAGTGGGAACTCCTGCCGCCTCCGCCATGTCAGCCAGCGGAGTGAGCACCTCAGCGGGCACCTCAACCGACTTCTTAGGCTGCTGGACATATTGAGAGACGTAGATCTCCTCCGGTTCCTTCTTCTCATAGGGGTCGGTGCCCCACACCATGCCTCCCCAGTCAGGGCCTCACTGTGTCGCCATCTTAATTGCCTGAGTTGCCTCGTCTTCCTCTGACATTGGAGAAGGGGGCGGAGCTACCAGGGAGGAGTCTTCATCGCTAATGAATTGAATTTGTACGCAACAGCGTATAGAGTAACTTATACTTAGCAATAGAGTATAATTTATAGGACAAACTACGTAGCGAATGCGTACAAAGCCGAAGCGAATCACCTAATATTCGGATTCGCTTCGCAGCTAAAAATTCCCAAGATTCGATACGAATCCACGAATCGACGAATCGATTCGCTCATCTCTAACCTAGACCTACTGCAAGTCTTCTTTAATTAAGCATGAAAATAGCAAGAAAACTATTAGAAAGAGTTCCACATTTTTAATATCTTTTATAAATGACTTATGCTACTGTAAGTCTCTCTCAAGCAAACTGCTGCTGATGCTATGTCATGTTTTGCTCGTAGTGCTGCATTGATGGAGTCCTAGCCTTAAAGGCATTGGCCACTCTCTGGCTACCTGTGACCAATTGTGTATGTGAGATGATGACTATATGGCACTTTCTAATATAGTCTTTGTTGATATTCTGTGCCGTCTGCTATATTGTTGGGCACATCTTCTGTGCTGTCTGCACAGAGGTCCTGTCCATAAGATGGCCGCTGTTGGCTGCTGATGGACCAGATATATCACTCACCCTCCTCTATTCAAACACACATCTCCTGCACTAAACTTCCAACTGTGCATATGGCAGGTGTAGTGTATTTGAATGGAGGACACATCACATGGAGGTGATTAGCCTGGTCACGTGATCCTCCATTAGCAACCATTTTATGGACAAGACATCTGTGTGGACAGCACAAAAGACTTTATAAAAGGAGCATGTCTTTTGAAATATAGAAAATGATGTTGAATTTGAACAAAGATTATATAAGCACCATACAATCATCTTCCATATACATTGGTCAATAATATCCAGAAAGTAGACAACCTCTTTTAATGCTACGGTATCTAGTATTACAGTGACACTGCCTGACCTTGGCAGGTTACACAGACACATTGCATCATTGTAATTATTCATCCTTTACAGGGCTGGTATCACCAAGGTATGCAAGTGCTTTTAGAAACATATTGTATACCATACAAAGCATAATTAATACTACCAGGCATTTTTAATGTTTTGAAAGGGATATTGATATTCGATGGTTGAATGTATACAGTGTATGCACTTGTCCAATATCCTTGCACTATACGTAAGACTTCAGTTCAGTCTATGGTTAATAGTTTGCGCTATGCAGTTTGTGAGGAACAGCTATAACATGAATAACTGTACCTGTAGCTATTAAACGTTATGTAGCCTGTTCTGTAAATGCATTGATTGCAGACGGAAAAATGAACATATTTCTTACTCTGCCCTGGTCTCTGTGGAGCTCCTTTGAGAAACTGATAATAATATCTGCAAGAGCCGTCACTGGAGATTGCTACGAGGATTGGTGGTTCTCTGAAGGCACAATACCTAAAACAACTATCAGTGCATTCAATCACCTACGACTGCAGCTACTTATTATGATGACTATAATTGCATGTCAAGTACAGTGTTGTCTCTAAGTAAGCATTTAATGGATTTTTGGGTACTGTCAAGCCCACAGTGCTTGCTTTCAATTAAATAGTCCATTTAATTGTGGTTATTTCCAGCGTTAATGTTCTTTTTGTCTCATACAGATCATTTACACTGGTTCCATGGCTGTTTACTGGTTACTAGTTGAGTAACTTGTGTCTACAATTTGTTACATTCTCTGATTTTTACCCTTTAATTAACTTTTTAATCACAACAAAAGCAAGAGGAGGACGTAAGTCATGCCCTTGAATCATATTCAGAGTAATCATTACGTTAAAATGGTCCTGCTGAATGATATCTCCAGTAACCTCTAGCTCATGCATTACTGGAGTAATGTACATCACTTGATAGATGCTTCCTCAGGGCACAGCAGTGAATGAAAAAGCTTTTGATTCCCTGGTCACATCTCTGCGGTATTACAAAACAGCACTCCACTGGGGACAGATCAGCCCTTGAAGAAAACAAAGCAGAACAGATGTTTTGTAGCCATATGCAGTATCCATATTCAGGCTTGGGCACCTCTGCTATATTGTTTACTTCACTGAATTATATAATCTAAAAGCTAATAATGCGAGTTTGGATCATTTTCATAATTATGCTCAGATGGGTTAAACACCTCTTAAATATTGTGGATTAATCTGTGGAAGGATATTAACTATTTTGTCTGTTTGCTGTTTACAGGCATATTCCAATCCATCATTTGGTACTAACAAGCACCATTGGGCATTGCAAATCTGCAAACCCCCTGTTTACTGAGATATCCTGGCATGATATCACAAATGAACTCACTATTAAAACATTTTAAATTACTCACTGGTGTCCATTAACCTATTTTATAAAGTGGTGCTTCAGTGCAGAGCAGCAGTACCAACTGGATATAGGCTGATAAAACATGTAGTAGAACAATTATATGAACTTCACATATTGCAAGCATTATTCATGTTAAAGGAGTTTTCCATTTTTAATACTGAAAACCTATCCTGAGGATAAGTTTTCAGTATGTGATCATTGGGGGTCCGACTCCTAGCACCTCCGCACCGATCAGCTGTCTGAACAGGCTGAAGCCCTTCGTAAAGCTTAATGAGCACAGCGCTATCAATTGGATAGCGACTGTGCTTGGTATTGCAGCTCAGCCTCATTCACTTGAAAGGGATTGAGCTGCACCTAGGCCATGTGACCAATGACCAAGATGTCATTGGACAAGGAACAGGCTGTAGCTCTCACCAGAGTGCCAAATAGCTGATCGAAGGGGGGTTCGGAAGTTGGACCCCCACCAATCTAACACTAATGATGTATCCTGAGGATAGGTCACCAGTATTAAACACTTTGACAACCCCTTTAACCCCACAGTGACCAACAACACACCTTTTTACGATGGTCACTAAGGGGCCTTAGGCTAGACCACCTCTTTTTTTACAGCGGCCTAGTCTAGGTGCTGCATGGGTTTCCAATGTTGCGCAGAGTGGGGGTTCAGGCTGTCAGAAGCAGGGTTTGTGAGCCATTTAACTCCTTAGATACCACTGCCATCTAAATGGTTTAGATGCAGGTAGCTTCTTCTGTCTTTCATTAGCACCCACTGAATGATATTGCGGGGCACTGATGTATTTGCATGGCAGCCTGGGGACTACTGAAAGCTTCAGGTCAACTTCCAGAACTCTCACCTTTCTGGCTTAGCCTGATGGTAAATGTCAATATTGCACAGACCGTATAATACACTGTACTAAATAGGCAGTACAATGTATTACAGAAGCGATCAAAAGATCACATGTTACAGTCCCATTGTGGAACTAGTAAATGGTTAAAAAACTTAAATAAAGTTTTTTTTAAATTAAAATAATCTGCAAGTTAAAAAAATACATCTTTTTCCATTGAAAAAAAGCCTTTCAGTTGAAAAAAATAGTAAAAATAAAATTCTAATCATATATTTGGTATTGCTGTATCCTTAACAACCCACACTACACAATCACAATGTAAAAAAAAAGCAATGCCAGTATTGCTGTTTTTTGCTTATTTGTCATCAAAATAATGTAATAAAAAGTGACCAAAAAGTGTTAAGTACCCCAAAATACCAATGAAAACTACCAGTCTTCCTGCAAAAATCAAGCCCTCACACAGCTATGTAGAGTGAAAAATAAAAAAAGTTCTGGGCCTTGGGATACAGAGTTGCAAAAATATTTTTGAAGTGTTTTTATTGTGAAAAAAAACAACAACAAAAAAACAACTATATGTATCTGGTATCACTGTAAACATACTGACCCAGGCAGCATGTTTTTATGCCAAAAACTAAACACCGTAAAATTTATAATGAAAAACGTCAGTGGCAGTATTGTTTTTTCACATTCCCCCAGATGAAGTTAATAAAAGTTAGTCAGTAAGTTATGTGTACCCCAAAATAGTACCATTAAAAAGTAAGACTTGCCCTACAAAAAAATTATCTCTCATATGGCTAGATTGATGGGAAAATAAAAAAGGTATAGCTCTTGGATGCGACAAATAAAAAAAATGAAAAAAATAGCTTGGTCTCTAAGGGCCAAAACAGGTTGGTCACTAAGAGTTAAGGGTAAACGCATGTTTGTCTGGGGCTCTTCTGACATCTTACTTAATATAGAATTCCCTCTTGCGTTGATGTTATGGTGTAGTAAATTTGTAGTAAAACCTTGTACATGCAACTCACTCAGGTTTACAAGCTGAAGCAAGTCAATAAATCCAATTTCAGTAAAATTCAGTAGAATTCCAAATACCTGTTTGTGTTATAGACATGAGAGCAGCAAAATTAATTATTATAGGAAACATTTGCAGACAAGCCACTCAAAGGCATGAAGAGTAATTGGATGTGACAGCAGTCTGCGAGCTGCTGGAAATATATTCACATAATCACCTCATTATGATTAGTGACCACACTCTCTACTACACTATATATGTACTATTTATTTATTTATTTATTTGTTTTACGCACTTATATAGCACTGGCATATTCTGTAGCATTTTACAGATGTTCTCATTGCTTGCTGTCACCAGTGGAGCTCACAATCTAAGTTCCTTATCAGTATGTCTTTGGAGGAAACCGGAGTACACAAAGGAAACCCACACAAGCAGGGAGAACATACAAACTGCATGCAGATGTTGTCCTTGGTGCAGGGGCATAGCTAAAGGCTCATCGGCCCTGGTGCAAGAATTCAGCTTGGGCCCCCTTTCCCTCAGGGCTTTATGACCAGGGGCAAGGAAGCACATAGCCTTCGTGCTGCCTGAGGCAAAAATTGAAACGGCAACTCCCCCATGTCAAATTCTTTACCTAACCCTTTCCCGGGTATTCTTATGTGGCACAAGGGACTTTGGGCCCCCTCAGGCTCCTGGGCCCGGAAGAGGCTGTTACCTCTGCACCCCTACAGCTATACCCCTACCTTGGTGGGATTCGAACCTAGGACCCCAGCACTACTCGTGCATTTAGTCATTCTTCAAATGAATCGTAATACATCATATGCAGATGCCTATACGTATTTCCATTTACTTAAAGGAACACTTCAAGCAGAACTGATACATTGTGCTAAGCCTAATACTGGGTCAGAGGGAAGCACATCATGACACACGGACCCTATCCAAAGCTTAACACAGTTCTGTCCACAGTGTTCCCTTAAAGAGGTTGTCCTGGATTTTAATTTTGATGGCCTAGTCCTTAATATGTACAAAGTTCCAGCTCACCTCGGCCCCAGCTATTCCAAGGATCTGTGTGTGGCTCTTGCTAGACTCCAGCAGGTAACAACCATAGCTGAAATAATCCAACATCAGGATGAGCACATACTTCATTATGACTAAGGCTGTATAGTAGTCCAATACGCGCCAAGGAACCCTGTTGAGGTGCTGTCTCCCTTGTTTGTACTGCTGTATATGTCTATAATAAAGGGAACCTTGGATCTTACCCTGATGCTGTGTTATTTCATCTATGATTGATGGCCAAATCTCAAGATCACTATCTGATTAGCTGGAATCTGACATTTCGCACCCTCACCAGCTGTCTACCTGTAGCTCTGGTGCTCGAAGTCAGCATTGGAACTAAACAGCTCTGCCCAGTGTATAGTAGATGGAGTTGTTCATTGAGTATCAGTCAACAATATAACAATTCTGGACAAACCCCTTTAACATTGTGGTTTGACTGGAGTCCATGTTTTGTATCATACTTGTTTTTATGAGAGTAAAAGTTTATGGATTATATTTTCAGTATCAACCTTTTTCAAATTTGACACTTAAATTTGTTGTGGAACATGGTTTGTTATAAATTTTTGCAGTATTTTTTTGTTTTCTTTTTCACTTTTTCTTTTTTTACTATGAAACATGCTATGAACATGCAATTAAGAACCTCAGAGAAACACATTCAAAATAATGGCCATGTTAGGGGCCTTTTGGTGTGCACAAATCAGCCAGGAATAATTTCTATCCGTTCCTACATATTTTGCAATTATGTCCTGGGAGAGAGTATGTACATGAATAATGAATTAGTAGTTCAGCTACAGTATGTTGTGTTGTAAGCATTATCTTCCTAGTAATCTATTAACAGGCTTAAAGAGGTTACCTCATGACTAATGTAAAACTGAAAATCAGACATCATATAGTACATGACAGTTCCTTTCTAACAAACATAGAACCAGCCCTGTACCTCACATGCATCCAGAGATCTTCCAATTCATTGCTGCAATTGTTCTGCTAAATTTATTTCAAGCTGGCAGCTCAGGGGGCATTCACTTTCTAGGGCAGTTGGCAGTTGAAGATGGTACTGATCTTGTATGTCAACCTCAGTGAGCTGGACAGAGAATTTAGAAAAATAGCAAACAGCAGGTGGCGCTATAAAGCCAGATTTTAGTGAGTAGCTCAGTGGCTATACTACATTTTTAATCACATGCAATTACAAACGTATTCAGATCCAGGTGCTGGTTTGAAAAATGCTGAGAATTTTTCATAGGACAATCTCTTTTAATATATTTTAGTAAATCCGTGATGACTGCATTGGGGGAGATTTATCAAAACTGGTGTAAAGGAAAACTAGCTTAGTTGCTCATAACAAACAATCACATTTCAACCAATCAGAATATTTTAAAAATGAAAGGTTGCATCTGATTGGTTGTTTTGGACAAGTAAGACAGTTTTCTTTTACACCAGTTTGGATAAATCTCCTCCTTTATCATTTTGCAAAGATAAAACAAAAAGTGGAGCGCCACATGTGCAGTATCAGTGGTTCAGTGATAGTTATTAAAAGCATAAAATGTGCTTACCAGATATGGTTGTGATATAGCCACAACCGCTGTAAAATGCCTGGCTGGTAATTAGAATACCGACCAGCTTGCGGTGTTCCCGGGCTGCAGCCGAAGTCCTCTAGGGTCCCTATGGTTGGACACCAGATGAAGTCAGTAGTTTGAAGAAAAATATTTCTGGACTCTGGAAGGCGCTGCCGGGGATCTGAGAAATCACACATCCAGGGTAGTGTGAAAAGGATATTCTTGTATATGCCCAACTCGTTACAGTACTTATACATATCAACTATATATTTCATGTACTCCATGTGTACCTTATTTTTGTTATTCTCAATGAAAAATATTTAAAAAACTCAATAAAAACATTGAACAAGAAAAGGATATTCTTTATTGTTTGATAGTCTACGGGGTTTCGTGGTTTGGATTACCCTCTTCCTCGGGACTATGTAACAAAAAAGAATATCCTTTTCACACTACCCTGGATGTGTGATTTCTCAGATCCCCGGCAGCGCCTTCCAGAGTCCAGAAATATTTTTCTTCAACCTCCTTTATCATTTTAATTAACTTCTTAATGAGCAATATGAATAGATAGATAGATATGAGATAGACAGAAACATAGATAGATAGAAAGATAGATGGATGGATGGATGGATAGATAGATAGATAGATAGATAGATAGATAGATAGATAGATAGATAGATAGATAGAAAATGAAACAGCAGCACAGTCACTTTATGAAGGGTGGGTGCAATCCCTCTGGGACGGTAGGCAGATGGTCCACTGATGTATACAAAATTAAAAAAAATGAGGCAGCACTCCAAAATTGGTGAATGGGTCTTGGACCCTTTTATTCCCTAAGTAGCAATGTTTCAGCCCAGCACAATGAGGCCTTTGTCAAGCAATGATGTAGTGTCATGTACGGCTTTAAATACCAATATATATGTTTACAAATCAATCAGTAAAAAAAATTTACATAATGGAGACATAGTAAAAAATATAATAGAAATAGTAGAAAACAAGGCAGTGAACATGATTATCTAAATCATCATTAGGAAGTACATGATAATGTGATCATTTGATGTACAACACTGCTTATATAGAAAACAGTGTGCCCCCCCCCCCACCCAAATAAACCCTGGTCCCTGCTGCTGTGGAAGGCAGAATCGCTGCCCCCCTCCTAACCCCCTCCCCCTCACCAGGTCATGAACTTTGTTTTTTTAACTTGCAGCCCAGGAGTTACTCACTCTCTCTGTGAGGGCTGGAGCCCGGCAGTGAGCATGTCCTGCCGCACAGTTCTTTCACCTGCTGCTGCTGCGATGCATTTGCTAATCAGCAGCAGGAGTCTAGCACTGCTAAAAACTGATTGGCCAGCCACGATCATTGGGCTGAAGACATGAGCCCCAGTCTATGCACTGTATTTGCAGTGCACACAATAATGAATGGAAAATAGAGGGGGGGGGCAAGCACAGGAGAAGCAGGGCCCGCCCAAGCTCCTGATAGGGACTTGGGATGAAAGCATAGCCATACTGCAGACATTGTAGGGGGTGGAGCCTTCCATCCACTCCGGGCCACTCCCCAGCCATGGGCCCCATAGCAGTTGCGTGGTCTGCTGCTATTGGCGGTACGCCACTAGGACAAAGCTGTAGCATGGAAAAGTTTTTCCTTCTAGAAGAAAGAAAAACAATCTTCAGTTATGATATCAACACAACATGAAAAAGTGCATCAAGAAAGTCATAAAATAAACAAGTAAATTATATGTAGAATCAGGGGTGGGATTCAAATTTTTAACAACAGGTTCCCTACTCACCGGCGGACATGCGGCATCATGACACATGTTTACATATACATACACCATATATATGCAACACACATACACATAAATACACCATATACATGGTACACATACGTAAATACACTATATATTGTGGTGATGTGTACTGGAAAGCTGGAAGGGGTGTGTATCTCACTCAGGTTCCTCAACTGGGTGAGATGAATAAAATCCAGGTAGACAGTGCTGGTTTCAGCAAACTTAGTTGCTGGAGCTATTTTGATAGTAATAGCTGGGCTGGATTTTATTTTGGTTGGGAAGGTAGGTCGGCAGTGGGACCTTTCCAACCCACCCAATTCCAGGGCATGTCTTTTCTCTGGCCTGAGGAGATCCCAGGTTAGGCCAGCTGGTGTAATATGGGAGGGATAAGTAATCCTCCAGTGTGTCAGTCTGAGGAGAGGCACTGACCCTGAGAGAGGGTGAAGCCAGTGAGGCTTGGTGTGGTTTCAGCCAGGTGGGCTGAAGGGGACCACAGGCTACGTATAGCCGGATCTCTCCTGAGACTGTGAATTTGTGTGGAGGTCACGGCCCGGAAGCGGCTGACCCAGGCAGCTGAGGGAAGCCGCAACAAAAGCTGCTTGTGAACAGCGTCTTATTAAAGGTGAGATAGGGAAACCTATGTCTAGCCAGAGCCTAGCCGGGCAGGAATTTTGGTTTATGATTTGTTTTGTGTTGAGTGCTGGTACCAATAAAATAGAGTTGGACCTGGAAAACCTCATATTTATGAAGAAATTGTGTGATGTGACCCCCTGAGCGTGTACGATCCCTTACAATATACATTACACACACATACCACCCAACTTTTAAAAAGCCTAAAGAGGTAAACTATGGGATGAAAGGGCTCATCTCCAGCTGCCAGCTGGATCTATAATTTTAACAACCAGATCTGTAGAACCTGTGGGAACTGGCTGAATCCCATGCCTGTGTATAATATATGGCAAAAAACAATGCTTAATAGTATAGTGGACAAGGAGGTCAGATGATGGTACTAGTTCGAGACCCCACATTCAATCAAAAATACCCCATTTGAATTTGGTATTCAAACCTTATGGCTTCTACTCTGTAGATCCATTTGAACTCTTTTTTGTTTCAAAAGAGCTTCTCAGTCTCCACCCCTCTTCAGAGGTGGGGCATGATCTATAATTCTGAATTTCAGGTTCTTCTTTCTGTGCCCAGCTTCTGCAAAGCTTTTAGGGACTGGGAGGTCCTTTCTCTTTTGCTTTATGGTGTACCTCTGTTGATTTAACCTAGTCTTCAGGTCCCATATAGTCTCTCCAATGTATTGAAGCTGACATGGGCAGTGAAGCATGTAAATCACATGTGTTCTGTCACATGTGAGGTAATGTTTTATTCCATCTCATATTGATGGTCTGTCCTAAGGATAAGCTATCAATATTCAGATCCTGAAAATCTCTTTGATACTAACCTGCAATCTAGACTATGTTGATATCAGCGGTCTATCACTTCTGGGATGGCAGTCAGTACTTTAAGAGTATACAGAACAGGAAAGAAACCTCTCAGTCTTCATCTGGAGGCCAAGGGAGAGCAGGGACAGTGAGCTTCATTGGACTTAGCTCCACGAAACAGCATAGTGCAGGTGGTAGGTTCCCTTTAAGTCAGAGCTGTATTCACATAAACTTTCAGTGACCTCAATATGGCAGTATGCTATGGAGGTAATACGACATGCGGTGGAACATGTCATCAAAACAAATTTTATGAAAGCATACAGTTGGTCTACAAAGATGAAGTATGGGCCCTTAGATTTCTATGGGTTTTAAATTAAAGGCTATGTACACCTTCGGAGGCAATTTTTGTTGTACATAAAAAGGCCAATTGAAATAATGATTTTTAGCTCAAAATGAGTGCAATGCACTAATAAAAAAATCCCCCCAAAGGTGTACATAGCCTTTAAGGCGTCATACCACATGAAACTTGTATGGAGCTATAATACAGTTGTGCACATAAGGCTTTAGTCCTGGCCTCTACACTACACATGAAATTATGGTATTAAACGTACAGTAAGCATGTCACAATGAAAATGCAGTGCAGTCTTCATTTTAGAGAGCAGGAAAACCTGAGCAGATTGATATATATATACTTTTTGCGGGGGAAACATTCAGTAAATCTTGTAATTTATACATTTATATCTCTGCTTTTTCTGAGCTCAGTTGTACACAGGGGTTGTCTTTATTAATGATTGATACCTAGCTATGTATATACACTTGTACAGAGAAGGTTGTCAGTCACTGGTCGTTTCATCTACTGAGCTCATAAAGAACAGAGATTTAAAGAAGTATTCCAGTTTTAATGGTTATATTTATTTCTTTAGAGGATAGGAATTCATCCAATTTTTGACAGACCTTTATTATAGTTCAAATCAAAATTATTCAAGCTCCATTGGAAATTAGGTTTATTAGCCAACTTTACAAACTTTTATCTGTTTGTAATAAATCGATTAAACATTTAATCTCTCAACACAGCCTTTATAACAAGTGTTTCTATAAATTACAGATTTTGCTGATTCCCCCCCCCCCTCCCATGGAGCTATATATATATCTGCTCAGCTCATTCAGCTCTTTAACATACTGCCTGCAGATTGCATGTTCTCGCTAAAAAAAGAGATATACCAATACCTCTAGCTCTAGCTGGGGCCCTGGCAATATCTTATGGTTATAAGTAGAGATGAGCGAATCATGCAAACTTTTATTTGCTGAACATTTGCCCAACTTTTCCTAAGACTCGTATATTAGACGAATAGATTTGTTGAATTTGCGTACAAAATATACGTAATTATATGTCTTTTAGCGAACATTCGCGCGCTAATAACGAATGTTCAGGTAAAAAGGTACGCAACCTCTTTGAACACGTACGCATAAGCGTACAAAGTGCATACGAAAATGACGGGCTTTGCTGGAGAGGAATGGTGGAGCAGGAGTCTGACCCCTGGCTTCATATGGATACGGTATCAGCAGATGACAGCAGATCATCCAGCTGAGACTGAGATGAGCGTGCCATCCATTCCACTACCTCATCTACTTTCTCCTCCACTACAATTTTGCGCCTTGGTGGGTTAGCCTGGTGGAACAACGGCCAAGTATTGTGAATACTACTAGTAGATGCTCCGGCTACAGGTCCTTTGGCACTTCTGCCCTGTGCCACCTTCTCCTTTTTTTTAGAGCTCGAGGTCTGGCTGGAACTGGACCCCTTTTGATTATCCATTCCAGACATTTTTCAATTCACTCTGTGGCCCTGCAGCTGGTCTTTGTCCCTGTATCTCCCCATCTCTCCCTATCTCTCCCTGTCTCTCTCTCCCTGCCTGATTATTTACTAGCCCTGAACTGGCCCTGCACTTGTCCTGCAGTATCCCTGATATGTGTAATAGGGATTCCCAGAGCAATTACACCCCAATTTTCACAAAACAGGTCTCAGAGTCTCAGAACTTCACACACAGTGCTTCTGCTCGTCTCAGCAGTCGCAGCAGAAGTGATGCGTCACTGGCTTACCGAGCCTGAGCCAATCAGAGCAAGCCCTGCCCACTAGGTCAGGTGACCACTTTCTTTCCGGGCTTTTGCACACGATAAACAAACTAACAGTAAAATTTAGCTAATGAATTGAATTTGTACGCAACAGTAACTTATACGTATGCGTATAATTTATAGGACAAACTATGCAGCGAATGCATACAAATCCGAAGCGAATCACCTAATATTCGGATTCGCTTCACAGCTGAAAATTTCCAAGATTCGATACGAATCAACGAATCGGCAAATAGATTCGCTCATCTCTAGTTATAAGTAATTGTTTTCTAATATCTCTATATGCCGTACGCTATATTTAAAAATATATGTAGTTTTAGTTCTGTCATTATGTGTGGCAATAGCCATCAGAAAAGAGTCACGTCCTTCAGTACGCAATGCATTAGTCTGCTATATGTGTTGCTTTCTATGGCTACTTACTATGTAGTTTGACTGTCTTGTGGCCTGTCGCCTGGCATATGAGAGTTATAAAGGCTTTAAGCATGGTCATGACCAGGTCAATTAAGACACGCATAATTTTTTTCCAATTGGCTTGTGTTCATGTAGTTAACATTTGAACTCATCCAGTGTCCTTATTGTTCATTTGGGATACATCATTAGCCATGGTTAATTATCTCTAGCTTTGGAAACATGATTATTCTCCCCTGAATCTTAAGAACAATAACATTATGATTAGAGAAAATTAATTATGGTTTTGATCAATTATCATGATCTGCCAAGGCTTAGAAATTGTCAATTTTTAATGAAAACCTTCTTTTTGCTTTTTTTTTCTTTACAAAATATTGTCATTAGACCCTAAAGTTTATGTCTAATCTAGAACAGTGATTTACTGTTCCAATTTGTTAGTTATTTTATATACTATAAAACTATTAGCTTGTCAGGCATTAATCCATACCAATAGCTGTTGCTATTTATTAACCAGTTCCTGACCGGACCAATTACCCCCCCCCCCTTCCTAATTGTTTTTAGGGGGGGGGTGTCTTTTTTTTGTTGCATCTTTTTTTGGTGACACATGGGGTTTTATGTCTCTTAATTTTTTGGGTTTTTCACTTTTTTATATTTTTATTTTTAACTTCATGATAGGTTATCAATACCAGATCAGCGGGGGGTCCGACTTCTGGCACCCCTGCTCATCAGCTGTTTGAAGAGACTGCAGCGCTCGTATAAGCACTGCCTTCTCTTCACTGATTACCTGCTCACTGTCACAACCACCATCCTTTTCACTTCAATGGGATGGCTCATTACTTTTCAAGTGAATAGGATAGAGCTATCCCATTAAAGTGAATGTGGACGAAGCAGTTATAATTACACCTGCTCACCACTGCAGTTGCGACGGCAATCAGGTAAGCAATGAAGTGAAGGCAGTGTCTCTTCAAATAGCTGACCGGCAGGGGTGCCAGGGATGGGACCCCTGCAATCTCATATTGATGACCTACTGTATCCTGATGATAGATTGTCAATATAAAGAAGTAAACAATTCATTTAGTTTTTCATTTTCCAAATGCCAGTACCTCTCCCCGCTCCCCCTTGGTGTTCAAAACAATAAAGACAAGTAATTGATTTTCATTCTTTATTTCTTTACCCAAGAGACAACAAAATTAGTTTGAATAATCATTTCAGTCGAAAGAAAAAACTATGCTAGCGTGTTAGCCAGTAGCAATAAACCAATAATCACTGAGAATCCATCAGGAAATCAAAATTAAAATATATAGTGTGTTATAAAATATTAATTTTAGACAAGGTGTCACAAATAAAGAAATTACTGAAATAACACTACATACATAAATTATATATGCAGTGGCATGCAAAATTTTGGGCACTCCTCAAATTACTGTGAACAGTTAAGCAAGTTGAAGATTAAATAATCTGCAAAATATGATGCATATTTACTAAGAACCTTACAGTCCCCTGATCTGAACATCATTGAAAGTCTATGGATAGATTTCAGAAGAGCAGTGCATGCAAGACGGCTAAGGAATTTCACAGAAATGGAAGATTTTTGCAAGAAAGAATGAATGAAAATCTCTCAAACATGAATTGAAAGACTCTTGGCTAACTACAAAAAGCATTTACACTCCGTATTACTTGACAAATGGGGTTCTACTAAGTACTAACCATGCAGGGTGCCCAAAATTTTGCCTGGGGCCTTTTCCATTTTAGTTATTTTGAAAATGTAAAAGATGAAAGAAAGAAAATGAAAACAAAATCTCCAAGATATACAGTGCCTTGCGAAAGTATTCAGCCCCCTGGAACTTTTCAACCTTTTGCCACATATCAGGCTTCAAACAAAAAGATATAACATTTTACATTTTTGGTGAAGAATCAACAAGTGGGTCACAATTGTGAAGTGGAACGAAATTTATTGGATCATTTAAACTTTTTTTGTAATAATAAAACTGAAAAGTGGGGCGTGCAAAATTATTCGGCCCCCTTGCATTAATACTTTGTTGCGCCACCTTTTGCTGCAATTACAGCTGCAAGTCGCTTGGGGTATGTCTCTATCATCTAGAGACTGAAATTCTTGCCCATTCTTCCTTGCAAAACAGCTCGAGCTCTTTGAGGTTGGATGGAGAGCGTTTGTGAACAGCAGTTTTCAGCTCTTTCCACATATTCTCAATTGGATTCAGGTCTGGACTTTGACTTGGCCATTCTAAGACCTGGATATGTTTATTTGTGAACCATTCAATTGTAGATTTTGCTTTATGTTTGAGATCATTGTCTTGTTGGAAGATAAATCTCTGTCCTAGTCTCAGATCTTTTGCAGACTCCAACAGGCTTTCATCCAGAATGGTCCTGTATTTGGCTCCATCCATCTTCCCATCAATTTTAACCATCTTCCCTGTCCCTGCTGATGAAAAGCAGGCCCAAACCATGATGCTGCCACCACCATGTTTGACAGTGGGGATGGTGTGTTCAGGGTAATGAGCTGTGCTGCTTTTACGCCAAACATATCATTTTGCATTGTTTCCAAAACGTTCAATTTTGGTTTCATCTGACCAGAGCACCTTCTTCCACATGTTTGGTGTGTCTCCCAAGTGGCTTGTGGCAAACTGTAAACGAGACTTTTTATCTTTGAGAAATGGCTTTCTTCTTGCCATTCTTCCATAAAGGCCAGATTTGTGAAGTGTGCGACTGATTGTTATCCTATGGACAGACTCTCCCACCTCAGCTGTAGATTTCTGCAGTTCATCCAGAGTGATCATGCATCTCTGATTAGTCTTCTCCTTGTCTGAGATGAAAGTTTAGAGGAACGGCCGGGTCTTGGTAGATTTGCAGTGGTCTGATACTCCTTCCATTTCAATATGATCGCTTGCATAGTGCTCCTTGGGATGTTTAAACCCTTAATGACCGGGCTATTTTGCACCTTCGTGACCAGGCTTATTTTTGAAAATCTGACATGTGTCACTCTATGTGGTAATAACTTTAGAACACTTTTACTTATCCAAGCCATTCTGAGATTGTTTTCTCGTGACACATTGTACTTCACGACAGTCATAAATTTGAGTCAATATATGTCACCTTTATTTATGAAAAAATCCCAACTTTACCAAAAAATTTGAAAAATTCACAATTTTCAAAATTTTAATTTCTCTGCTTTTAAAATTGAAAGTGATATCTCATAAAATATTTGTTATTTAACATTCCCCATATGTCTACTTTATGTTTGCATCATTTTGTAAATGTCATTTTATTTTTTGGGGGACATTAGAAGGCTTAGAATTTTAGAGGCAATTCTTAAATTTTTTAAGAAAATTTCCAAAACCCACTTTTTAAGGACCAGTTCAGGTCTGAAGTCACTTTGTGAGGCTTACATAGTAGAACCCCCCCCCCCCTCCCATAAATGATCCCATTTTGGAAACTACACACCTCAAGTTACTTAACATTAACACTGATTTTATAAACTTTGTTAACCCTTTAAGTATTCCACAATAATTAAAGGAAAATTGAGATGAAATTTCTAAATTTCACTTTTTTGGCAGATTTTCCATTTTAGTCCATTTTTTCTTTAACACATCTAAGGTTAACTGCCAAACAAAACTCAAATATTTATTACCCTGATTCTGCGGTTTACAGAAACACCCCACATGTACTGGTAAACTGCTGTATGGGCGCATGGCAGGGCGCAGGAGGAAAGGAGTGCCGTATAGTTTTTGGAAGGCAGATTTTGCTGGACTGGTTTTTAGACACCATGTCCCATTTGAAGCCCCCCAGATGCACCCTATAGTACAAACAATCAAAAAGTGACCCCATTTTGTAAACTACGGGATAAGATGACAGTTCTTTTGGTACTATTTTGGGGTACATATGATTTTTAATCGCTCTATATTATTTTTTGGGGGGAGGCAAGGTAACCGAAGAATGGATGTTTTGGCACTGCATTTATTTTTTGTTTTTTATCATGTTCATCTGACAGGTTAGATCATGTGGTATTTTTATACGGATGCGATTATATCAAATATGTCTACTATCTTTGTTTCAGTTTTACATAATAAAGCAGTTTTGTGTAGGGGCTCATTTTTTAAAGGAAGAGTTAACATTTTTATTGGTACCATTTTTGGGTACATATGATTTTTTGATTATTCATTATTACACTTTTTGGGGCAAGGTGACCCAAAAATTGGTAATTTTGGCACAGCTTTTATTTTTTATTTTTTTCTGTGTTCATCTGACGGGTTATGTCAGATGAGATTTTTGTAGAGCAGGTTGTTACGGACGTGGCGATACCTAACATGTTTAATTTTTTTTATTTATTTAAGGTCTACACAATAATATCATTTTTGAAACAAAAAAAATCATGATTTAGTGTCTTCATAGTGTGAGAGCTGTAGTTTTTATATTTTTTGGGTGATTGTCTCAGGTAGGGGCTACTTTTGATGAGATGACGGTTAGATTGGTACTATTTTGGTGGGCATACGCTTTTTTGATCGCTTGGTATTACGCTTTTTGTGATGTAAGGTGACAAAAAATGGCTTTTTTGACATAGTTTTTACTTTGTTTTTTTTTCTGTGTTCATCTGAGGGGTTATGTCAGGTGAGATTTTTGTAGAGCAGGTTGTTACGGACGCGGCGATACCTAACATGTCTAGGGTATTTTATTATTTTATTTATTTTTACTCAATTATAAATGTGCGTATATGGGAAAAATGTTTTTTTTTTTTACGTTTTTCATTTTTTTACACTTTTTTTTTACACTTTTTTGACTCAGACCCACTTGGTTCTTGAAGATCCAGTGGATCTGATGTCTATATAATACACTGCAGTACACTATATAGTGTACTACAGTGTATTTTTACTTTACACTAAGCCTGATCAGGCTTACACTAAGCTTCTTATACCATGGCAAGCCAGATGGCGTCCGGTTGCCATGGTAACCATAGGGACGCTGCCACAGCAGAGCAGCGTCCCGATGGGAGGGGGGGAAGCTCCCTCCCATTCTTCTGGCCATACCATCGGTGCGCTGCCAGCGCACCGCAGCGCCCGATGGGGGAGGGAGCTTCCTCCCTGTTAACCCCTTCCATTCCGTGGTCCCTACGGACCGCGGCATGGAAGGGGGTTAAACGGCCAACATAGGTGCCAGCAGCGATGTCGGCTGTTACATTAGATTGTCCTCAAGGACATCGGAGCTGCACTGCTGCACTCTGCGATTGGTCATTCTCTGCAGACTGACCAATCACAGTGATCGTGGGCGGGGGAGGGCATTGATTGGCCCCCCAGAGTGTTTCTGAAAGCCTAAGCTTTCAGAAACAGTCGGCCCTGCGATCCTGTCACCCTGCACTTTGGCAGGGTGACAGTTAGAAGCCATGACGTGCCTGCACGTCTGAGTGCCTTAAGGCAGGGCAGCCCATGACGTGCAGGCACGTCATGGTGCGGTAAGAGGTTAAAGCTTGGGAAATCTTTTAGTATTCAAATCCGGCTTTAAACGTCTCCACAACAGTATCACGGACCTGCCTGGTGTGTTCCTTGGTCTTCATGATGCAGAACCCTGAGACGATCACAGAACAGGTGCATTTATACGGAGACTTGATTACACACAGGTGGATTCTATTTATCTTCATCAGTCATTTAGGACAGCATTGGATCATTCAGAGATCCTCAATGAACTTCTGGAGTGAGTTTTCTGAACTGAAAGTAAATGGGCCGAATAATTTTGCACGCCCCACCTTTCAGTTTTATTATTACAAAAAAAGTTTAAATGATCCAATAAATTTCGTTCCACTTCACAATTGTGACCCACTTGTTGATTCTTCACCAAAAATGTAAAATGTTATATCTTTTTGTTTGAAGCCTGAAATGTGGCAAAAGGTTGAAAAGTTCCAGGGAGCCAAATACTTTCACAAGGCACTGTATATAATAAAGGGACTCAGAAGCAAGCTACCTTGGCTGCAACACAATGCGTAGGACTAAAAGTAGCAGCACACTGCTTAATGCACAAAAACATAGGTGAAGTCTAAAATGCATTACTGCTATACCTACTATATGAAATGTAGAAGCTATATATATATATATATATATATATATATATATATATATACAGTACAGACCAAAAGTTTGGACACAGCTTCTCATTCAAAGAGTTTTCTGTATTTTCATGACTATGAAAATTGTAGATTCACACTGAAGGCATCAAAACTATGAATTAACACATGTGGAATTATATACTTAAAGGGGTTGTCCCACGAAAAATATTCTACAGTTTTCAAACCAGAACCTGGATCTGAATAGTTTTGTAATTGCATATAATTAAAAATTCTGTATAGTTACTGAGTTATTTAATAAAATGTATCTGTATAGTGCCACTTCATTTCTTATTTCTTTGACCTGCTCACTGAGAAGGCCGCACATGCTCAGTTTCAACTTTTAACTGTCTCCTGAGCTGTGATAGGGAGAGCTGAGACACGCCCCCCTGAGCTGCAGCAGAAAAGACACTCCCCTGATCTGTCAGCTTGATATAAATCTAGCAGTGCAATGAATAGGGAGATCTCTGGATCCATGTGAGGTACAGGGCTGGTTCTAAGCTTTGTTAAAAAGAGGTTGTCATGGACTATATGATGTCTGATTTTCATTTTTTACATTATTCGTGGGATAACCCCTTTAACAAAAAAGTGTGAAACAACTGAAAATATGTCTTATTTTCTAGGTTCTTCAAAGTAGCCACCTTTTGCTTTGATTACTGCTTTGCACACTCTTGGCATTCTCTTGATGAGCTTCAAGAGGTAGTCACCTGAAATGGTATTCCAACAGTCTTGAAGGAGTTCCCAGAGATGCTTAGTTAGCACCCATCTCGATTGGGTTCAGGTCTGGTGACTGTGGAGGCCAGGTCATCTGGCGTAGCACCCCATCTCTCTCCTTTTTGGTCAAATAGCCCTTACACAGCCTGAAGGTGTGTTTGGGGTCATTTTCCTGTTGATAAATAAATGATGGTCCAACTAAACTCAAACCAGATGGAATAGCATGCCGCTGCAAGATGCTGTGGTAGCCATACTGGTTCAGTATGCCTTCAGTTTTGAATAAATCCCCAACAGTGTCACCAGCAAAGCACCTCCTCCTCCATGCTTCACGATGGGAACCAGGCATGTAGAGTCCATCCGTTCACCTTTTCTGCGTCGCACAAAGACACGGTGGTTGGAACCAAAGATCTCAAATTTGGACTCATCAGACCAAAGCACAGATTTCCACTGGTGTAATGTCCATTCCTTGTGTTCTTTAGCCCAAACAAGTCTCTTCTGCTTGTTGCCTGTCCTTAGCGGTGGTTTCCTAGCAGCTATTTTACCATGAAGGCCTGCTGCACACAGTCTCCTCTTAACAGTTGTTGTAGAGATGTGTCTGCTGGTAGAACTCTGTGTGGCATTGACCTGGTCTCTAATCTAAGCTGCTGTTAACCTGTGATTTCTGATGCTGGTGTCTCGGATGAACTTATCCTCCGCAGCAGAGGTGACTCTTGGTCTTCCTTTCCTGGGGCAGTCCTCATGTGAGCCAGTTTCTTTGTAGTGCTTGATGGTTTTTGCCACTGCACTTGGGGACACTTTCAAAGTTTTCCCAATTTTTCGGACTGACTGACCTTCATTTCTTAAAGTAATGATAGCCACTCGTTTTTCTTTACTTAACTGCTTTTTTCTTGCCATAATACAAATTCTAACAGTCTATTCAGTAGGACTATCAGCTGTGTATCCACCTGACTTCTGCCCAACACAACTCATGGTCCCAACCCCATTTATAAGGCAAGAAATTCCACTTATTAAACCTGACAGGGCACACCTGTGAAGTGAAAACCATTTCAGGTGACTACCTCTTAAAGCTCATCAAGAGAATGCCAAGAGTGTGCAAAGCAGTAATCAAAGCAAAAGGTGGCTACTTTGAAGAACCTAGAATATAAGACATATTTTCAGTTGTTTCACACTTTTTTGGTAAGTATATAATTCCACATGTGTTAATTCATAGTTTTGATGCCTTCAGTGTGAATCTACAATTTTCATAGTCATGAAAATACAGAAAACTCTTTGAATGAGAAGGTGTGTCCAAACTTTTGGTCTGTACTGTGTATATATATATATATATATATATATATATATATATATATATCTCAAATAGCTCTGGTAAAATAGCTAAAGAGATATGGGTATGTATCCATATCTCTTTAGCTATTTTACCAGAGCTATTTGATATTATCATTAAATTACTTCTATCTCTACTATACTAGGTATTTACTATTTATTGCCTAACATCTCCATATTATCCAATATTAAGTGTGCCTGCCATTTTGTTCATATATATATATATATATATATATATATATATATATATATATATTGCATTACATATAAAAATATATGCATAATAATATAGGTATCAGAAATGACCTATTGTTTAAATCATGTTTTTATGCTAAATATATTTTCTTTTCTTGCATTTTAAGTGACTTTTTTTTTACATTTCCATGTCGATATCTATATATTTTTTTTAAATTGAACCCTGCAATTTTTACACTGACCAAACAGTAATTGATATCAGCTCTAAAGTCAGTTACTTAAAAATAATGAAAGTCATATTCATTTTACAAAGCATAAAAAACTATGTTTGCCTTTCACATTGTTGAATAAATGCTACAAAAAAGAGTTAAGACATTTACTTACATAATATAGTGCCACGTGTTTATAGGGAATAGCAATTTGCACGTCCATCTACTGAGTTGTGTGTTGCTGGTCACACACGCTCATTCACTCTCCCCACATCCAATCTTTCCATAGTGACCCTTTGTTCAGTGCAGAACAGCTAATAGAAATAATTTTCTGCCATGTCCTCACTTCAGAGGAGCTGATAAAAATGTCTTTCTTCTATGCAGAAAGCTATTTTTATTAACTGCTTTCCATTGAACAGAGGACCTGTATGTAGAGACCTGGTTGGGGTGACTGGGCAGGACTGACCACCAGAAAGTCACTAGATGGACATACACATACAGGGTGAGATTTATCAAACTGGTGTAAAGAAGAACTGGCTTAACTACCCATAGCAACCATTCAGATTCCACCTTTCATTGTCCAAAGGAGCTGTCAAAAATGAAAGGTGGAATCTTATTGGTTGCTATGGGCAACTAAGCCAGTTCTACTTTAAACCAGTTTGATAAATCTCCCGCACAGTGCTATACACTTTAAACACCAGCTGGCACCATACTATGTAAGTGATTGCCTCACTCAATGAACAGCATGTATGCTATGGTCAAATTGTTTATCTGTAAAATGAATATGATATGTAATGATCAGACAACCCTTTTACTGACAAGTTTACAATTAGAGGTAGCATTTGAACACTATGTAAAACACCTAGGTCACATGCGCATGCCTGGGCCTAATGACACCACTATTATACTACATTCAAGGGTGGTTTTTGCCTTCGTTGGGATCAACTGGGATTTGTACGTAAAGGGTTGACCTTGATGGACATTTAACTGCGGAACTATGTAAAGAAGACTAAAAAAACTTTGCATGTAATAATTCTTTGAGATTTTTATTCAATCATTTATCAAACTGGTGTCAAGTAGAACTGGCTTAGTTGCCCAAAGCTACCTATCAGATTCCACCTTTCATTTTCCAAAGGAGCCAGATCCATGGGATATGTGTGATAAAGTAGTGATTATGGGGAGAGGATTTGTCTGGGCTTCTGTCCTTTATTTTAAAAAATGCCATCTTCTACCCTGAATTTTCACGTGTGAATAGATTATTACTAGAGATGAGCGAGTAGTGAAATATTCGAAAGTTCGAAATTCGATTCGAATAGACTGCGAAATTCGACTATTCGACCGGATATCGAATCCCATTAAAGTCTATGGGAAAAAAATGCTCGCCACTTGGAAATCTCAATTCGACCACTTGGAGGTCACCAAGTCCACCCTGGAACCTCAGAAAAGGATGCCAACACTGCTGGAATGCAACTGGGACAGCAGGGGAAGCATGTCTGGGTGCATATAACGCGCCCAAGTCGCACTATTACGCCACTATCACAGCCTCTCAACAATACACTCCAAACACAATCTAACCTCTCTGTAAAGTGAGACCATACAAGGAAACCTTCTTTCCTCAACATTGCCATGGACCCCAAGCCAAACTAGACAAAAAAGAAGATAAAATTCTGCACCCCTTAAAATCACGTTGCCTATGACAACCACAGATGGCATAGGCAAGGGGGAAAGCAAATAGACCCCATCCCTAATTGTCATTGTGTGTGTGTGTGAGATGTGGTCAGACATGTCTTCTTTAAAATGTAAAAACAACTCAAAAACACATGCAGAAGCCTTAAAATGCCCAAATTGTTGGCGCTTGAGATGTCAGTGACCCGACCTGGCCCAGTGTCATGTCTAGCAGGTAAAGCAGTGGGGATGTTGAGGGATGCGTAGGACCGCAAAAGGCAGGAAGAGGCCGTGGGCTGGTCATAGGCTCATGGAAAATTTTGTGGCGGCCCAAGAGGTGACACCTCTTAAAAATTATGTGGAGGCCCAAGAGGTGAGACCTCTTAAAAATTATGTGGAGGCCCAAGAGGTGAGACCTGTTAAACATTTTGTGGAGGCCCAAGAGGTGAGACGTATTAAAAATTATGTGGAGGCCCAAGAGGGGAGACCCATTAAAAATTATGTGGAGGCCCAAGAGGGGAGACCTGTTAAAGATTTTGTGGAGGCCCAAGAGGTGAGACGTATTAAAAATTATGTGGAGGCCCAAGAGGGGAGACCTGTTAAAGATTTTGTGGAGGCCCAAGAGGTGAGACGTATTAAAAATTATGTGGAGGCCCAAGAGGGGAGACCCGATAAAAATTATGTGGAGGCCCAAGAGGGGAGACCTGTTAAAGATTTTGTGGAGGCCCAAGAGGTGAGACGTATTAAAAATTATGTGGAGGCCCAAGAGGGGAGACCTGTTAAAGATTTTGTGGAGGCCCAAGAGGTGAGACGTATTAAAAATTATGTGGAGGCCCAAGAGGGGAGACCCGATAAAAATTATGTGGAGGCCCAAGAGGTGACACCTCTTAAAAATTATGTGGAGGCCCAAGAGGTGAGACCTGTTAAAGATTTTGTGGAGGCCCAAGAGGTGAGACGTATTAAAAATTATGTGGAGGCCCAAGAGGGGAGACCTGTTAAAGATTTTGTGGAGGCCCAAGAGGTGAGACGTATTAAAAATTATGTGGAGGCCCAAGAGGGGAGACCTGTTAAAGATTTTGTGGAGGCCCAAGAGGTGAGACCTGTTAAACATTTTGTGGAGGCCCAAGAGGTGAGACGTATTAAAAATTATGTGGAGGCCCAAGAGGGAGACCCGATAAAAATTATGTGGAGGCCCAAGAGGTGACACCTCTTAAAAATTATGTGGAGGCCCAAGAGGTGAGACCTGTTAAAGATTTTGTGGAGGCCCAAGAGGTGAGACGTATTAAAAATTATGTGGAGGCCCAAGAGGGGAGACCTGTTAAAGATTTTGTGGAGGCCCAAGAGGTGAGACGTATTAAAAATTATGTGGAGGCCCAAGAGGGGAGACCTGTTAAAGATTTTGTGGAGGCCCAAGAGGTGAGACGTATTAAAAATTATGTGGAGGCCCAAGAGGTGAGACCTGTTAAAGATTTTGTGGAGGCCCAAGAGGTGAGACGTATTAAAAATTATGTGGAGGCCCAAGAGGGGAGACCTGTTAAAGATTTTGTGGAGGCCCAAGAGGTGAGACCTCTTAAAAATTATGTGGAGGCCCAAGAGGTGAGACCTCTTAAAAATTATGTGGAGGCCCAAGAGGTGAGACCTGTTAAAGATTTTGTGGAGGCCCAAGAGGGGAGACCTCTTAAAATTATGTGGAGGCCCAAGAGGTGAGACCTCTTAAACATTTTGTGGAGGCCCAAGAGGTGAGACCTCTTAAACATTTTGTGGAGGCCCAAGAGATGAGACCTCTTAAAAATTATGTGGAGGCCCAAGAGGGGAGACCTGTTAAAGATTTTGTGGAGGCCCAAGAGGTGAGACCTCTTAAAAATTATGTGGAGGCCCAAGAGGTGACACCTCTTAAAAATTATGTGGAGGCCCAAGAGGTGAGACCTGTTAAAGATTTTGTGGAGGCCCAAGAGGTGAGACGTATTAAAAATTATGTGGAGGCCCAAGAGGGGAGACCTGTTAAAGATTTTGTGGAGGCCCAAGAGGTGAGACGTATTAAAAATTATGTGGAGGCCCAAGAGGGGAGACCTGTTAAAGATTTTGTGGAGGCCCAAGAGGTGAGACCTGTTAAACATTTTGTGGAGGCCCAAGAGGTGAGACGTATTAAAAATTATGTGGAGGCCCAAGAGGGGAGACCTCTTAAAAATTATGTGGAGGCCCAAGAGGTGAGACCTCTTAAACATTTTGTGGAGGCCCAAGAGGCCCAATTTTTCTTATTTACGGACCAATTCTACGGCGGTTAAGGAGGAGGAGGAGGAGGTGGAGGAGGAAATGGCACTTCATACACATGGCACTTCACTTTTGGCTGCTTTCCACTGTTGGAGAAGCAAAGTCCGGGTCAATCCACTTGCTGTTCATTTTGATTAGCGTCAGCCTGTCGGCACTGTCGGTTGACAGGCGGCTGCGCTTATCGGTGATAATGCCCCCGGCAGCGCGGAACACCCTTTCTGATAGCACGCTGGCGGCAGGGCAGGCAAGCACCTCCAAGGCGTACAGGGACAGTTCCAGCCACGTGTCCAACTTGGATTGCGAAGACCCAGTACAGTTTGTTCTCCACTATCCGGACAACACGTGTGTCCCGGGAAAAGCAGCCCAGCATGAAGTCAGCCATGTGTGCCAGACTCTGAATAGGTATGACGTCACTGCCCCCACCAGAAGGATCACTTGCCATTTCCTCCTCTTCCTCTTCCGCCTCCTCTCCGCCCCATCCGCGCTGAACCAATGGGACGCGCACAGCCTGAATGCTACCCTCGCCGCCAGCATCCTCCTCCTCTTCCACAGCCACCTCCACGTCGTCCTCCTCCTCCTCATCCTCCTCCTCCTGCAACTGCCACCGTGAAGCAGACAAAAGTGTGGTCTGACTGTGTAGCTCCGTTGCGTCTCCTCCTGCCCCCGTCTCCTCTGTGTGCAATGCGTTCTCCCTTATTGCGATGAGGGATTCTTTAAGGACGCATAGGAGCGGGATGGTTACGCTCGGCCCTGCTGGCTGTGGCCTCACTTCTCTGTCTGAACTGTCCTCTGCCTGTGGCCATCCCTCTGCCTGTGGCCATCCCTCTGCCTGTGGACATCCCTCTGCCTGTGGACATCCCTCTGCCTGTGGACATCCCTCTGCCTGTGGACATGCCTCTGCCTGTGGACATCCCTCTGCCTCTTGCTGCCTTTTTCGGTGCTGCGCAGACCACCACCTCTCCACTGCTTTCCTCGCTGGACATCACCCTGGACCGGGTCAGTATCGGACAGTACAAAGCGGTGGTACATTTCATACTCCAGCCGTGGCCTGTTTTCATTCTCCCAATGCCTTGAGACATGTACTGAATGTAAATGAAGGTGTTGTAATCGCGTCTCTCTGTGACAATAGCTCGATACTATCAACTGCCAATTTTATTTTTAACTTTTTTTTTTTTTTTAGCGAACAGTTTTTTTCAACTTACTGATGTTTTCCAGTCTCTGTTTGGAAACTTTCTATGACTTTTTTCGTACTGGGTGCATTTGGTATAAATATGCAGAGAGTTATTTATGGTTTAATCGCAGAACGATGCAAAGGGAAAGCGTCGTCTAAAGGAGAATCATTTACCTCAGATAATTCAACCAGCAACTATGGCCCCCAACAGCATTTCCGCGCCCCCGTCCTCGTCCACGTCCTATTCCGCTAGCCCCCCTCCGCATTTTATTTTTTTTTGGTTACAATATTTTGCCTTCACAGCCGTGAAATAATTTTGCAAGAGAACGCACAGTACAGTTGCCAATTATAAGGCCTAATATTTTATAGTATAATTATGTGGATGCCCAAGAGGTGAGACCTGTTAAAAATTTTGTGGAGGCCCAAGAGGTGAGCCATAAATATATACATTTTTCTTATTTACGGAGCAATTCTACGGCGGTTAAGGAGGAGGAGGAGGAGGAGGTGGAGGAGGAAATGGCACTTCATACAGATGGCACTTCACTTTTGGCTGCTTTCCACTGTTAACCTCTTAAACCTTTTGTGGAGGCCCAAAAGGTGAGACCTCTTAAAAATTATGTGGAGGCCCAAGAGGTGAGACCTGTTAAAGATTTTGTGGAGGCCCAAGAGGTGAGACCTGTTAAACATTTTGTGGAGGCCCAAGAGGTGAGACCTGTTAAAAATTATGTGGAGGCCCAATAGGTGAGACCTGGTAAACATTTTGTGGAGACCCAAGAGGTGAGACCCGTTAAAAATTATGTGGAGGCCCAATAGGTGAGACCTGTTAAACATTTTGTGGAGACCCAAGAGGTGAGACCCGTTAAAAATTATGTGGAGGCCCAATAGGTGAGACCTGTTAAACATTTTGTGGAGACCCAAGAGGTGAGACCCGTTAAAAATTATGTGGAGGCCCAATAGGTGAGACCTGTTAAACATTTTGTGGAGGCCCAAGAGGTGAGACCTCTTAAAAATTATTTTGAGGCCCAAGAGGTGAGACCGGTTAAAAATTATGAGTAGGCCCAAGAGGTGAGACCTGTTAAAAATTATGAGGAGGCCCAAGAGGTGAGACCTGTTAAACATTTTGTGGAGGCCCAAGAGGTGAGACCTGTTAAACATTTTGTGGAGGCCCAAGAGGTGAGACCTGTTAAAAATTATGAGGAGGCCCAAGAGGTGAGACCTCTTAAAAATTATTTTGAGGCCCAAGAGGTGAGACCGGTTAAAAATTATGAGTAGGCCCAAGAGGTGAGACCTGTTAAAAATTATGAGGAGGCCCAAGAGGTGAGACCTCTTAAACATTTTGTGGGGGCCCAAGAGGTTGAAACCTCTTAAACATTTTGTGCAGGCACAAGAGGTGAGACCGGATAAAAATTATGTTGAGGCCCAAGAGGTGAGACCGGTTAAAAATTATGAGTAGGCCCAAGAGGTGAGACCTGTTAAAAATTATGAGGAGGCCCAAGAGGTGAGACCTCTTAAACATTTTGTGGAGGCCCAAGAGGTGAGCCATAAATATAAAAATTTTTCTGATTTACGGACCAATTCTACGGCGGTTAAGGAGGAGGAGGAGGAGGTGGAGGAGGAAATGGCACTTCATACACATGGCACTTCACTTTTGGCTGCTTTCCACTGTTGGAGAAGCAAAGTCCGGGTCAATCCACTTGCTGTTCATTTTGATTAGCGTCAGCCTGTCGGCACTGTCGGTTGACAGGCGGCTGCGCTTATCGGTAATAATGCCCCCGGCTGCGCTGAACACCCTTTCTGATAGCACGCTGGCGGCAGGGCAGGCAAGCACCTCCAAGGCGTACAGGGACAGTTCCAGCCACGTGTCCAACTTGGAGACCCAGTAAGTGTAGGACGCCGAGGGATCGGGGAGGACAGGGTTACGGTCTGCCAGGTACTCCCGCAACATCCGCCGATACTTGTCCCTCCTGCTGATAGCGGGCCCCGCAGTGATGGAAGTTGCACGAGGGGGTGCCATGAACGTGTCCCACACCTTGGAGAGTGTTCCCCTGGTGGCTGTGGGCCTGATGGATGTTGTGGGACTCTGGGAGACCCTCTCCTCTCTGCCGCCAGCGATGGTGGGTGGGAAAATCTCCATCATGTTCTGCACGAGTTCCCTCTGGTATTCCAGCAATCGATTCGTCCTCTCCTCTACCGGAATAAAAGAGGAGACGTTATCTTTATACCGGGGGTCCAGGAGTGCGAAGACCCAGTACAGTTTGTTCTCCACTATCCGGACAACACGTGTGTCCCGGGAAAAGCAGCCCAGCATGAAGTCAGCCATGTGTGCCAGACTCTGAATAGGCATGACCTCACTGCCCCCACCAGAAGGATCACTTGCCATTTCCTCCTCTTCCTCTTCCGCCTCCTCTCCGCCCCATCCGCGCTGAACCAATGGGACGCACACAGCCTGACTGCTACCCTCGCCGCCAGCATCCTCCTCCTCTTCCACAGCCACCTCCACGTCGTCCTCCTCCTCTTCATCCTCCTCCTCCTGCAACTGCCACCGTGAAGCAGACAAAAGTGTGGTCTGACTGTGTAGCTCCGTTGCGTCTCCTCCTACCCCCGTCTCCTCTGCGTGCAATGCGTTCTCCCTTATTGCGATGAGCGATTCTTTAAGGACGCCTAGGAGCGGAATGGTTACGCTCACTATAGCGTCCTCGCTGCTGACCTTCTTGGTGGACTCCTCAAAGATACGCAGTACATCGCATATGTCTGCCATCCATGGCCACTCGTGGTTGGCAAACTGAGGGAGCTGAGTTGGAGGCACGCGTGGATTCATTATCTGGTACTCCATCAATGCTCTCTGCTGCTCACACACCCTGGCCAACATGGAATAGGTGGAATTCCAGCGAGTCGGCAGGTCGCACAACAGCCGATGTTCAGGCAAATGGAGGCGTTGCTGGAGTTTTTTTAAGCTAGCAGCAGCTACAGTTGACTTCCGAAAGTGAGCGCACAAGCGCCGCACTTTCACCAGTAGCTCTGCCAGGTTGGGGTAAGTCTTCAGAAATTTTTGGACTACCAGATTAAAAACGTGGGCCAGGCATGGTACGTGATTGAGTTCGGCAAGCTCCAGAGCCGCCACCAGGTTACGGCCGTTATCGCACACGACCATGCCTGGTCCTAGCTGCAGCGGCGACAGCCACATCTCCGTCTGCTGCAATATGGCGTCCCTCACCTCTGGGGCGCTGTGCTTCCTGTCGCCCAAGCTGATGAGCTTAAGCACCGCCTGCTGACGTCTCCCCGCGCCAGTGCTGCAACGCTTCCAGCTAGCGGCTGAGGGAGATGTTAAGGCACAGGAGGAGGAGGAGGAGGAGGAGGAGGGGGGTTTATCAGAACCCATGCTGGCAATCTTGGGCGGGGGTGGTAGGTAGGCCGTCTCTGTTTGCGACCCCGTCCCCGCCTCCACTACATTCACCCAGTGTGCCGTCAGAGAAATGTATCGTCCCTGGCCGCAAGCGCTTGTCCATGAGTCGGTGGTCAAGTGGACCTTTGCGCTGACTGCGTACCTCAGGGCCCGCCTGATGTTACGCGACACGTGCTGGTGCAGGGCGGGGACGGCACTCCGGGAAAAGTAGTGGCGGCTAGGGACGGAATAGCGAGGTGCGGCAGCCGCCATCAGGTCGCGGAAGGCCTGCGTCTCCACAAGCCTAAACGGCAACATCTCCAGGGCCAGCAGTTTGGAGATGTGGCAGTTTAAGGCTTGGGCTTGGGGGTGACTCGAGGCGTACTTCCGCCTGCGGTCGAACGCCTGCGAGATGGACAGTTGTTGGGACGAGGAGTGTGAAGGTGCAGGCGAAGAGGCGGGGGAAGGGGCGGGGGAAGGGGAGGCTGAAGGAGAAGGCCCCAAAGTAGCAGAGGCAGAGGCAGATGTGGAGGTGTCCTGGCTGGAGGTCTGGACCGCAGTGGCAGCACACAACAAAGGGGAAGAGGCAGTGGCAGCAAGACCGGGCGCAGTTTGTATTGCGTTTGCTCTCTCCCACTCAGCCCAGTGCTTGAATTCCAAGTGACGCCGCATGCCTGAGGTGGTCAGATTGCTCTTCTCAGAGCCCCTACTCAGTTTTGAGTGGCAGAGTGTGCAAACCGCGCTCAGTTTGTCATCCGCACAAACATTAAAATATCTCCACACCACAGAAGTACGAGGCCTCGATGGGGGAGCTTCGCGCGACTGGCCGCTGGCGGGAACAGCTTCGGCCCTGCTGGCTGTGGCCTCACTTCTCTGTCTGAACTGTCCTCTGCCTGTGGCCATCCCTCTGCCTGTGGCCATCCCTCTGCCTGTGGCCATCCCTCTGCCTGTGGACATCCCTCTGCCTGTGGACATCCCTCTGCCTGTGGACATCCCTCTGCCTCTTGCTGCCTTTTTCGGTGCTGCGCAGACCACCACCTCTCCACTGCTTTCCTCGCTGGACATCACCCCTGGCCAAGTGGGGTCGGTCATTTCGTCATCCACCAGCTCCTCTTCCACTTCCTCACTCTGCTCCTCCTCCTGCCCACTGGACATTCCAACAGCCTCCCTTGATGGCAACTGCGTCTCATCATCATCATCGCTCATGATAACAGATGCTGGCTCAGGGTCCACATCAGCAGGAGATGGCGAAAACTCCAGTGTTTGGGCATCACTACAAACAAATTCCTCTGCTAGCTCCTGGGATTCTTCCGGCACATCTGAAAAAGGACCCGAAAAGAGCTCCTGGGAGGGGTCAAGGGTGGGATGACTCTGTTGGCCAGGTGTGGAGGAAGGAGGGTCAGAGTGAGACTGTGTGGATGACTGGCTGGTGGACAACTGTGTGGAAGCGCTATCGGCTATCCATTGCACCACCTGTTCAACCTGCTCAGGCCTCAACAGCGGTGTAACCCGCCCCCTGCTTAACTGTCCCATAAAGGCAGGGATTCTGGATGAGCGGGATCCTGGCTGATCCTCACCAGCACACATTGTATACCCACTGGCTTCAACAAGGCCCCCAACAGCATTTCCGCGCCCCCGTCCTCGTCCACGTCCACGTCCTATTCCGCTAGCCCCCCTCCGCATTTTATTTTTTTTTTGTTGCAAATACAATATTTGGGTATATAATTAGGTATGTGAAATACTTTAGCAAGAGAACGCACAGTACAGTGGCCTATTAAAAGGCCTAGATATTGTATATTTCAAAGTACACAGCCGTGTAGTAACTGAACAGACGGTGGGTATTTACACCAGGTATGTGAGATAATTTAACAAGAGAACGCACAGTACAGTGGCCTATTAAATGGCCTAGATATTGTATATTTCAAAGTACAAAGCCGTGTAGTAACTGAACAGACGGTGGGTATTTACACCAGGTATGTGAGATAATTTAACAAGAGAACGCACAGTACAGTGGCCTATTAAATGGCCTAGATATTGTATATTTCAAAGTACACAGCCGTGTAGTAACTGAACAGACGGTGGGTATTTACACCAGATATGTGAGATAATTTAACAAGAGAACGTACAGTACAGTGGCCTATTAAATGGCCTAGATATTGTATATTTCAAAGTACAAAGCCGTGTAGTAACTGAACAGACGGTGGGTATGTACACCAGGTATGTGAGATACTTTAACAAGAAAACGCACAGTACAGTGGCCTATTAAATGGCCTAGATATTGTATATTTCAAAGTACAAAGCCGTGTAGTAACTGAACAGACGGTGGGTATGTACACCAGGTATGTGAGATACTTTAACAAGAGAACGCACAGTACAGTGGCCTATTAAATGGCCTAGATATTGTATATTTCAAAGTACAAAGCCGTGTAGTAACTGAACAGACGGTGGGTATGTACACCAGGTATGTGAGATACTTTAACAAGAGAACGCACAGTACAGTGGCCTATTAAATGGCCTAGATATTGTATATTTCAAAGTACAAAGCCGTGTAGTAACTGAACAGACGGTGGGTATTTACACCAGGTATGTGAGATAATTTAGCAAGAGAACGCACAGTACAGTGGGCCTATTAAATGCCTAGATATTGTATATTTCAAAGTACAAAGCCGTGTAGTAACTGAACAGACGGTGGGTATGTACACCAGGTATGTGAGATAATTTAACAAGAGAACGCACAGTACAGTGGCCTATTAAATGGCCTAGATATTGTATATTTTCAAAGTACAAAGCCGTGTAGTAACTGAACAGACGGTGGGTATGTACACCAGGTATGTGAGATAATTTAACAAGAGAACGCACAGTACAGTGGCCTATTAAATGGCCTAGATATTGTATATTTCAAAGTACAAAGCCGTGTAGTAACTGAACAGACGGTG
>ONZH01031313.1:0-54769 GCA_900303285.1 Rhinella marina
TGTTACGGTGAGCAAGTAAACAATGGAGGGGAGGCAGCGCTGGCACGGCGCACACCTCCTCTTCAAACAGCTGATCGGTGGGGTAGCCGGGTGTCAGACCTCCGCCGATCTGATATTGATGACCTATCCTGAGCATAGGTCATCAATAAATATAACTCGGATAACCGCTGTAAGGGGGCAGGGCGCTATGGATGCAAGGGTGTGGGGCGTTGTGGTGGTCACAGTTAAGGGGGTGGGGTGCTGTGGAGGTCACTGTTAAGGGAAATGGGCTCTGTGGCAGTCACTGCTAAGGGGGCGGAGTGCTTTGGTGGTCACTGCTAAGGGGGTGACGCATTGTGGAGATCACTTGTTATGCGGGACACTGTGCATATCTTTTAACTGCACACACAAACATTAAATAGACAAAACGTACCCGCGCAAATCTGGGTCATTCTGCTAGTATCTTATATATCTAAAAATTAATTTCAGTCTGTTTGATGCACGACTGGACTTATGTGCACCAAATTTGGCATATAGGTAAATCAGGTGTTTTGAAAGGTTTTAGACCTGGATGTAAAGTTCCTGAGATATTCCAAAAAAAATGCAAATATGGCACCATCACATGACCCGTATTAGCCAAGAGAAGCTCGCAGGTCCTTTACACACATCCTAACTGACATACATATGGTCACATAACACTTATTGACCAATAGAAGCTCACAGGTCCTTCAGTCTTCATCTCACTGACATACACACAGTTTTACACCAGGTTAACATAGGATGCTGTGGAGGTCACGTTTAAGGGGGTGGGGCCCTGTTGAAGTCACTGTTAAGGGGGTGAGGCACTGTGGAGGCCACTGTTAAAGGGACAAGGTGCTGTGGAGGTCACATTTTAAGGGAGCGGAGCTCTGTGGAGATCATTGCTAAGGAGGAGGGGCAATGTGGTAGTATGGTGCTGTGGAGGTGTGTGTTAAGGGGCAGGGCGTTGTGGAGTTCACTGTTAAGGGGGTGGGATGCTGTGGAAGTCCCTGTTAAGGGGATGGTGCACTGTGGAGGCCATTGTTAAAGAAGTTGGGTGCTGTGAAGATTATTGTTAAGGGGGCAGGATGATAAGGAGGTAACATTTTAAGGTAGTGGGGAGCTGTGGAATTCACTTTTAGGGGAAGGAGTACTGTGGAGGTCACTATTAACTCTTTCGCGCCCGGAGCTTTTTTCGGTTCTGCATTTTCGTTTAGCGCTCCCTGCCTTCAAACAGCCATAACTCTTTTATTTTTCTGTTCACATAGCTGTATGAGGGCTTGTTTTTTGCGGGACAAGTTGTGCTTTCCAACGCCACCATTTAATATTGCATACGGTGTAGTGGGAAGCGGGAAAAAAATTCCAAACCGGGTGGAATTGCAAAGAAAACGCTATTCCGCTACAGTTCTACGGGTTTCTTATTTACAGCGTTCGATGTGCATTAAAACTGATCCATTACTTTCATTCTACTGGTGAGTACGAATCCGGCAATACCTAATATGTATAGTTTTTCCTGCGTTTTCATAGTGATAAAATAATTAGAAAGTTGCCCTTTTTTTTTTTTTTTTTTTCCTTGTCAAATCTTGACCCCTATAACTTTTTGGTATTTATGTGTACAGAGCTGTATGGGGGCTCATTTTTTGCGGGACGATCTGAAGTTTTTATTGATACCATTCTGGGGTGTGTATGACTTTTTGATCACTTTTTATTTAATTTTTTTTAGAAAAAAAAAGCAACAAAAAACGGCAAATCGCCATTTGGACGCTTTTTTCCGCCACACAATTCGCCGTATTGGAATTTTTTTTTTATATTTTAAAAGTACGGGCGTTTTCGGTCACGGTGATACCCATGATGTCTATATTTATTGTTATTTAGGTATTTATTTTTTACTTATACGGAAAGGGGGGTGATTTGAACTTTTACATCTTTTTTATTTTTTATATATTTTTTAACATTTTTTTTTAATTTTTTTTTTACTATTAGAAAGCTCAAATATGGGCTTATATATTGTGGCTTTTTTTTTTCTTTATGAGCAATTATGGATTTTATAGACTCAGAAATCCATGGATTGCTCATTTCTTATCCTGGCCTGCCATCTAGTGGCCAGAATAAGAATTGCACTTTGAAAACTGTAATCCTCACCAGCGAGGATTACAGTTTTCATATGGTGTACAGACACCCCGATTGGCCACACGGGGTGTCTGTACACCACCCGGAAGCGAATGCTTCCGGGTTGAAACGCAACTAGATGCCGTGATCACGTGTGATCACGGCATCTAATCAACCAGGAAGACGCCGCCGATGGCGGTAAGTAGTGGCAAGTCTCTGCTGTTAGAAACAGCAGAGACTTGCCGGCCATGACGCCCGCTGCACCCGCGAGCGGGCGCCATGTGCCCGCATCGCCCCAGCGCCGTACATGTACGGCGCTGGGTGCGAAGGGGTTAAGGGGTCTGTGGGGACAGGGTACTGTGAAAGGTAATATTATGGGGAACACTGTGGATATCTTTTAACCACACTTATGGAGGTAGCCTGTTGTGGAGTTTTCTGTTAAGATCAGGCTGATGTTCAAGTCACTTTTAAGGGGTCTGTGGGGGCAGGACACTGTGGAGGTCAATGTTATGGAGAACACTTGGATATCTTTTAGCCACACTTACAAACATTAAATGAAAGGCAAAATATTCCAGTGTGAAGCTGCTAGTAGATAGATAGATAGATAGATAGATAGATAGATGGGATATAATACCACTGAACTTTGGAAATATGTATTTAATGTATTGATATGGATGAGTGTTATTTTCACAATATCATGGAATTGTATATTTTTCACATTGAATATTTTAAATCATATTTAATTGTTTTCACTGATTACCAATTATGTATCTTGATACTCACCTGTATATAAACTTGCCTAGCACTGTTATCACTTGCTTGACAAAGGCTCTAAGGAAGAGCTGAAACATTGCAATTTGGGTGAAATAAAGATCCACGTTACTTTCACTGAAGACAGGAGTGCTGCCTCAACTTACTTACTATAGATAGATAGATAGATAGATAGATAGATAGATAGATATACATGCATACTAGAGATAAGTGGAATCAGTTTGTAACAAATCTGGCAGACGAACCCGAAGCTTTTCAGGTTTGCCTAGAACAAATTTAGTAAAACAGTGTGCAGCGCCATTTTACTGCACATGTCAGTAAAAAGCAAGAGGAAGAAAGAAGAAACAATGCTCACATGACCCTGAGAGAAGTGGGGGGAGGGAAGCTAGCCCTGATTGGCTCACAGACCATTAGCCTGGCTGAGCCAGTCAGTGCTGTAGCAGGCAGGGAAGTACCCTTGCAAAACAACTGGAACGTCATTCTGTTTTGGACTGTGAATGAGGGTGGATACGTGTATCAATGTCTGACAGAAAACGATCTTAGGGACAGAGTACAGTCACAATCAAGCTTCTATTCTAGTGTCAGGGACAGTTTAGGGAAAGGTTAGAGAGAAGAATTGTTTAGAATAGGGAAAGGCAAGGAAAGCTTTTAGCAAGGAGTGAGAAGTGCAAAGCTGGAGCTGGGTGTGCCTAACAGTGCCTTCTATCTGCAGTTACCGCCTTATAACACAGCTGCAGCTGCTTCAAAAGCAGTTACCTGCAAGAACATTTCATTTTCCTCCCATTTTAACAGAAATTGTTTTTTTTTGTGGGGAATAAGCTCAAAACTGTACAACACGTGTTTTACTTTTCAGATGATATATGGCATTTGAAGATGAAAACACTTGAAATACTAGACTAAAATCTGTGTCAGGGCATCTTTAGACAGTTCAATTTTTTGGGGGTATTGGAAAAACAGCAATATACTTGTGCAACTTGTCTTACAATACATGGGGTAGCGTGAAATACTAGGTTTAAATCCGTGTTGGTTCATCTCCAGACAGTTCAAGTTTCTTTTTATTTTGTGAAATATAGCAATATAGTGTGTCTTACAATACAGAGGGTAATGTTTTAAATCTCTGAGTGATAAAGTGAAATACTCGTCTGAAATCTGGGTCAGGGAATCTCAAGAGAGTTCAAGGTTTTTTGTTTTTTTTTGTGAAATATAGCAATTCTACTATGCATTGTGTCTTACAATACAGAGTGATAATGTGAAATACTAGTTCGAAATCTGTGTCACAGCATCTCCAGACTACCTCCCCACTCAGATTCCTCCTTTTATGCTGCATCACCAGCCATTTATAATGAAATGTGTGGCCAGGAAACAACTCTACAAGTGCAGCAATCTTCTGGTGCGCAAGCTTAATTCCAATCTGGCCAAGTTGCTGATGGGGCAGTTGCTGCCATACCATTTAGTAGAGTCTGCTGCCTTTAGGGAGCTGACGGCGTGTGCTCAGCCTCACTGGAAGATGCCTAGCTGGTATTATTTCTCCCAAAAAGCCATCCCTGCTTTGTACTCTTATGTGGCGGGGAACATGGGCTGCTCCTTGCATTTGTTGCTGTGCAGCAAGGTGCATACATGCCATGGTTGACACCTGGAGCATCTGTTATTGGCAGGGACAGTACATGTGTTTCATAGCATATTTGGTCAATATTATTTGCAGCAGCGGCGAGGGAGCATCCCGGCAAAAAGGCCAGGTCCTTTTCAACCCCACCATTGTTTTGGGCTGGCTCCCACTACAGGCAATTCATTGTCTCCTCCACCTCCTCGTCCTCCATGGACACACTCCCATCCCCAACAGCAGAAGGGTACATCATTACTCTCACTCCTCTCTTTCCTATCACATGTGTTCAGTCAAGCATTGCAATGTGATGTTGGGGCTGATCAAGAGTAGCCACATAGGTGAGCAGCAAAGATCCCATTGGCTGTCATCCCGCCAACTCCAACTGGGACAGGTGGTTAGAGACAATGGCTGCAACATCGTGCCCCCCGAACCTGGGAGAAATAACACATGCTGCCTGCATGGCACTGGTAATTTACCTTTTAATGCAACATTTTTTACATAACTTGCACAAGGTGTTAACAATGTCCAGGAGACTGTCCTTGCGTTTCAGCCATTCTTAAGTGGCGAGGAATGCTGTTATGGACTTGCAGGAATGGAACAGTCTGTCACTACACTGCTAAATCTGCAATGTTCCAACTCTCTGGAGTTCAACATTGTACCTGCAGCGGAAAGCCATGAACAATTTTGTCAGGCACCAGACCTCCTCAGCTCAGAACATATGTTGTTTTGAAGTTCAGGGAGTAGCAGCTCATCCAGGATTCCTTTTGGGTGCTGAAGCCCATTAAAGTTGTCAGATGCTGATGCTCATGCAGAAAGGGAGGTTGGCAGAAGAAGAACAGCTCACACATCTTGCTGTCTGCCCTGTTGAGGACCCACTAAGAGAAACTCCCTTGCAGGACGAGGAGGAGCATGAGGAGCTGCCACTAATGATAACTTTGGCACCAGCCACAACACCCAATCATCTCAGTGGGAAGAGGAGCCTGAAAGAACTGGCTCCACGGGCACACTGGTAAAAATGGCGACTCATATGCTCGCTTGCTTGACTGGCGTATCACTGACATCAAGCAGTCTGATGATTACTGGATAGCCATACTTTTAGACCCTTGCTATCAAAGAAAAAAGGGGAAATGTTTTACCCCCTTCCGAGAAGGAGGCCAAATTACGTTATTACCAGGAACACTGTGTACGCAGCCTGCAGCAGCAGCTTTCGACAAGCAGACACCTACCACCAGCATGTCTGAAAGGGAGGCTTCACTCCAGCCCCTCATAGTCATTTACCTCCTGTTGCCACAAGCAGCAGAAGCCACAGCAGCCAGTTCAGTTTCCTCAACATGATGGAGCAGTTTTTTGACTTGAGACCTCCCGTCTCAATGCCCAGGTTCAGGCTTGCCTACAATTTGACATGTCTGGCATATACCCTGATCCCATGGACCCCAAGCAGACTGAAAGAGTGGCTTCTTTCTTGTGCAGCCTCCACTGTCAACTTGGAGAGGGTCTTCAGCACTGCAGGGGGAATGATGACACCCAAACAAACCAAACTGTCCTCCACCAGTGTCCAATTGTCAAAATGAAACAAGCCTGGATTTCGGTGGATTTTCACACTCCTCTAGCTGAGGCTGATCAATAGATCTGGCCTTGCTGACGGTGGCCTATCTTGCCACTGTTGCCGCCTGCCTGCTTGCCATCATGTACCATAGGGCTGCTGCTGCTGTCACTACCTCATCTGTTACTCTTTGCTGCTAATTCTTTACTGCTCTCACTATTAATGCTACGTATTTGCCACTTCCACTACTACTACTAATACTACTACCACCCATAGACAGCAGATCTGCTGCTCGTATGTTTCATGCTATGTGGCTTCTGCTGCTACTGCCATTGTTATTATTATAATTATTATTATTATTATTATGCCATTATGGCCATTATGTGCCTCCAATAGCCTTCCTTTTTCAAATCCACACTGTACTGCTGTTGCTCCCAATTAAAAGGTAGAAGCTTGTTCAGATTCACTTTTTCTTTTGACAATTAAAGGGTTTCCTGGGATTTTATTTTTACTCATAACTAGAGATGAGCAAATCAAAGTTGACAAAGTGGAATTCGATCCGAATTTCAGAAAAAATTTGATTTGTCCCAAAGTCGAATTTCGTGGTAACTGTTGATAAAGAAAAATGATCATGGATGATGATAGCAATCCTCGATCCTTTTCCAGAGATGAAGCTTTCAACTGATTATCAGGCCCAGATACAGAAAGGTTTTTTAGCTTTTATGATGAATAAACCTACTTATACCCAGAATGATGTTACCTCAGTTCATTCACCTCAGTTCATGCCTCTCAGTTCATTCACTTCAGTCCATTCATCTCAGTTCATTCTTCTCTAACCTTCCTTCAGCCTTCTTATACCATTTTTACCCTTTGACTAACATGTGGAGGACATCTAATTTGCTAATACAAAATTTCAGACCTAAACATGCATCTATTGGTTGTTTTAAAACTAAACTGATATTCTAATAGGTTGATTATCTAATACTGTTTTAGTGGAGTCAGTTGTATAACTTAAAATGAGGAGGGAAAATTCTTGTCCGGGCGCTTCTGTGTAGACCTAGATGACATACAATAGTCACCTTTACTGTAAACAGTAAATACAATGGAGGTTATGACTAAGACTTGATGTCGAAATGCATCAACCTCATGTAACTGTACTTTTAATGTAAACCGAATAAAACTTTTTCAGTGGACAACCATGCTGGGAGGCTTTATTTTTTTGCTAATGGACAGAAAACCTTGAGGTCTACATTTTTGCATTTGATTTAAACAAAAGGATCTTTATCTTTCCACTCTAACCTCTAGACGTCACCTAGGAGTTGTAAATAGCTTCTAACTGTAACTATGATTACTACCTGATTATATTTACTCCAATGTTAGATCAATGTAATGGCCATATGTGAATATCATATATAATACATATATAAAAATATATAATATACCAATACTCCCCCACTTTAATCGTTTCGGATCCGAATTGATTCACAACAAAACAAATTATATATTAACATAAGTTTGAATATTGTAAACAGTGTTCATAGTAAAGGATGAGTAAAGGTATTATATGGAATGCTCCACCAGGGCTCTCTCTGTTATCTTTTTAGCATTGGTCATATTTTCTTTGACCAATTTCTCTAATTCTATAATTCTCCTATCTTCCCTCTTAAATAATGTGTTCAATTCAATTGTAAGTGGTGGTATTTTCTTAAACATTGGGAAATCATCACTTCCCAGTCACCCAAGTCCCTCTGAACAATGTCCATAGAACTTTGGTTTAATTTGATGTTAGCTCGTATGGCTTCTCCTCTGATCGTCACCAGTCAATGTGTTAGATCAGGGGCGGACTGGGAACTTAAAGTGGCCCTGGAAAAAATACTAAAAGTAGCCCTGTTTTGTAGTCGGGTCCAAATTGATGGAAGGCAGGGCCAGCAGTACCATATTGTGGTACATTATACCACCCCAACAGAGCCAAATACCACAGTCCATCACAAAAAACTGCCTGCAGCACAAAATACATCCCCAAAAACTAACACCGGCAGCTGTGAGGAGGACTCAGACGGCCCCCTGGGCATCGGCCCACCGGGAAATTTCCCTGTAAGGTCTATGGCCAATCCGCCCCTGTGTCAGATTGACATGCAGCGGGCCATCCTCCGCCCCCAGGGCCCTATACTCTAAAGGAATCAGCTCCCAGGTGTAGGAATGGCGAGTGGTGTAATGCGGCCTAAAATGTTTCTGGTTGAGTGTGTCACGGTGCTCCTACCTGGATACGGCTGGACCCCAAGCTTTTGGCTCTGGTTGCAATAAATTGGCGGAATAATTGAGGGATTGAGACAAATAAATTGAGTCCAGACCTTGAGATGAACTTCAACACAGCTTTACTTGAGTAGACTTGCTTCCAAACAATTATGAGGCTTTATCTAGGTCCCAGAGGCTTTAGCATTTAACTGGCAGGCAAACACAACTCTGCTATATCACTGTTGCTCTCTGGTGTGCTGACAAACTAACTGTAAAACTTAGCTTTCTCCTGTATGCTGAACTTCTCTCTGTTTTCAGACTGAAGTGATGCCAGGGAACTTTACTCCTGGCTCCTGAGGCTTTAAACTTCTGCCTCACTGGTGCTCTGGCTGGCATGGGCATGTCCAGCAGAGACATGCCCCTACACACCTTCCCGTACCAGGGAGTATACTAAGCTAATTGGAACTGGTCCCCACTCTTCCTGCAGGAAGTGGGACTAGCCCACTTCTCTCCAGAAGGGGGTTAGTAAGGAATCAAAAGCTCCATTCTCTCTAAGTACAGCTCTGCCTTGTTTGCTGCCATCTGCTAGTGAACCAGGCATATTACATATAAACAGTTACATAACAATGTATTGAATGCTCATAGTAACATAGTAACATAGTTTATAAGGCCGAAAAAAGACATCTGTCCATCCAGTTCGGCCTGTTATCCTGCAAGTTGATCCAGAGGAAGGCAAAAAACCTTTGTGAGGTAGAAGCCAATTTTCCTCACTTTAGGGGAAAAATTCCTTCCCGATTCCAATCAGGCAATCAGAATTACTCCCTGGATCAACAACCCCTATAACCTATAATATTATTACCTTCAAGAAATGCATCTAGACCCCTCTTGAACTCTTTTAGTGAAATTACCATCACCACCTCCTCGGGCAGAGAGTTCCATAGTCTTACTGCTATTACCGTAAAGAATCCTCTTCTATGTTTGTGAACACACCTTATTTCCTCCAGACGCAGAGGATGTCCCCTTGTCACAGTCACAGTCCTCGGGATAAATAGATCATTGGAGAGATCTCTGTACTGACCCCTGATATATTTATACATTGTTATTAGATCACCCCTCAGTCGTCTTTTTTTAAGGTGAATAACCCTAATTTTGATAATCTATCTGGGTACTGTAGTCCACTCATTCCAGTTATTACTTTAGTTGCCCTCCTCTGAACCCTCTCCAGCTCTGCTATGTCTGCCTTGTTCACAGGAGCCCAGAACTGTACATAGTACTCCATGTGTGGTCTGACTAGTGATTTGTAAAGTGGCAGGACTATGTTCTCATCATGGGCATCTATGCCTCTTTTGATGCAACCCATTATCTTATTGGCCTTGGCAGCAGCTGTCTGACACTAGTTTCTACAGCTTAGTTTGTTGTTCACTAAAATTCGTAGGTCTTTTTCCATGTCAGTGTAATCCAGTGTTTTACCATTTAGTATGTACTGGTGACTTGCATTATTCCTTCCTATGTGCATAACCTTACATTTGTCAGTATTAAACCTCATCCGCCACTTCTCTGCCCAAGCCTCCAATCTATCCAGATCCATCTGTAGCAGTGTACTGTCCTCTTCTGTGTTACTTTACACAGTTTAGTGTCATCTGCAAAAATTGATATTTTACTGTGCAAACCTTCTACAAGATCATTAATAAATATATTGAAGAGAATAGGGCCCAAATAATGACCCCTGTGGTACCCCATTAGTGACATTGACCCAATCTGAGTGTGTACCGTTAATAACCACCCTCTGTTTTCTATCACTGAGCCAGTTACTTACCCACATACAGACATTCTCTCCAAGGCCAAGCATTCTCATTTTATATACCAACCTTTTATGCGGTACAGTGTCAAATGCTTTGGAGAAGTCCAGATATACGACATCCATTGGTTCGCTGCGGTCAAGTCTAGAACTTACCTCCTCATAGAAACTGATTAAATTAGTTTGACATGACCGATCCCTCATGAAGCCATGCTAATATGGCGTTTTTTGCTTATTTTGATTGAGGTACTCCAAGATAGCATCTCTTAGAAAACCTTCAAACAGTTCACCCACGACAGATGTTAAACTTACCGGCCTATAGTTTCCGGCCTCTGTTTTTGGTCCCTTCTTGAATATTGGCACCACATTTGCTATGTGCCAATCCTGTGCAACACTCCCTGTCAGTATGGAGTCCTTAAATATCAAAAAAAAAGGGTCTGGCTATGACATTACTTAATTCTCTTAGGATACGGGGGTGTGTGCCATCCGGTCCTGGCGATTTGTTTATTTTAATATTTTTAAGACGTCGCTGTACTTCTTCCTCGGTCAGACAGGGCACTTTTAATGGGGAATTTACTTTTATATTCTGCATTTCATCTGACAGTTTATTTTCCTCAGTGAATACAGTGGAGAAAAAAATATTTAGTAGCTTTGCTTTCTCCTCATCGCTCTCTGCAACTCCCCCCTCATTTATCTGTAAGTGGCCAACACCTTCAGATTTATACTTTTTAGTATTTATATAATTGAAGAACATTTTATGGTTAGTTTTACTCTCTTTGGCAATTAATCTCTCAGTCTCTAGTTTGGATGCTTTTGTTTGTCTTTTACACATTTTATTTTCTTCCTTATAGTTTTTCAATGCTTCCTTGCTCCCCTCCTGTTTTAGTGATTTAAATGCTTTTTTTTTGTCATGTTTGAAGGACCTGGAATAAAAATACATAAGATATTATTTTAGCCCATTAGAGATGTTAGCAAGGTGTAAGAGTGGTAAAACCACGCTGGGGTGTTACACACTTGCTCCCTGTGAGAGGCGCCTAGCACTGTACTTGCAGTTGCCATGTGAACAAGGGTTCCCCTAATGTACAGATGTTGAGTCCATCTCCATGAATTATTTGCTTCCATCCAGAATTGGGTCTTTGCAGTTAGACTAGACAGCTTTCAGAATGCATTGCAGCACAGCTATGCACATCCGCCAACTCTTGGGGTATACAAGAGCACAGCCATGCCTGGTCTCCTTTGTCACAGTTGGGGTCCATCGATTTCCACACTTGGTCTTCCCTGATGAGAAAACGGTTCTGTAGAAGAAGTTGTTTGTATATTAAAGTGCCATTGCTCATCTCTTGCTCTCCCAGTAGCATTGCTTTGTAATGCGGGGTGGGTGGTGCAGTCCATACAGGAATATCCACAGTAAGGCTACATTCACACATCCGTGTGTGTGTTGTCCATGTTTTGCGGATCTCCAATTTGCGGATCCGCAAAACACGGACAGTGGCCATGTGGAGTCCGCAATTTGCGGACCTCACATAATAGAAATGCCTTTTCTTGTCCGTGGATCCGGACAAGAATAGGGCATGTTCTATTTTTATCTGGAGCTGCGGAACGGAAGTGCGGATGCGGACGGCACACTGAAAGTGAATGGGTCCGCACCCAGTCCGCAACGTTGTGGATCGGATGCGGACGCCATTGAAGTGTGAATGGAGCCTAAGATATATGACGTTCTTTCCAACTTGATCTTTGTTGCGCAAATTTTGTCTATTATTCTTGGCCAATCTCCTGGCTTTATTTCCTGAAGTCCGAGACTTAGGTGTTCACTCAACTGGTTCCCTATCATACCACAAACCATAGCTTTGGACACGTTATTATGACTAAGTGAATCATTCAGTGCATTCACAGTCTTCTGAATACCCTGCAAATCGGCAGCAATTGTGTGAATGTCCTGAATATCAGTCTTCACTTCGACTAGAGTGTTTAAATCCACTCTTCCACCTTTAAGCAGTACCTGCTCCAACCCCAAGTCTATCCTATTCCAATCGTATTTTTTCTAAAATGGCTGCTGCACATGTTAGAAAGAGGAAATAAGAAGTCTAGTGCGAGTGCAACATATTATATGTTCTGTCAGTATTAACTTCCTCCTAGAATTATATTCATCTGCCTTCTTTGTCCTTGAGATAGTCTGCAGATGATCTAGTCATGATTCTGGGAAGCGCGCCAGTTCTGGGCATGCAGTTAAAGAGTGAACATGGAGACAATATAAAGATAAGGGGATCATCCCTCTTCTATAACTATCAGTGTAAACGTCAAATGTTATGTTTATGGTTTATGAAGGTTGGCATGTATCCACCACCTTTATCTATGAGTATTATATAATCTTATACACTGTTTCATTAAACTGGAATGATCTTGTTGGACACATACTGTTTGTGTCTCAAATTATTCTCTGATCCGAGCTCTGAAACTTTCTACTAATTTGAATTTTACATGATAATCTGTGGAACCTGATTAAGGTTCGATAACACCCCAGAACGAGGAATCACCCATAACGCCTTGCAGACAGCCAATCCGAAAATAGCAAGCCCTTGTGATATCACAGCCCTATAAAAAGTCTCCTCCTGCCTGGCCATTTTCTAGTGAACTAGTGCAGGGAGAGATGCTACAGGCACTAGGGACAGTGTTTAGGAAAGCCTTTATTAAAAAAAAAATACTATTCAGAAGTTCAGGGACAGCTAAGAGAAAGTGTAGAGATATAATAGGGAGGCATTATCCACACTATAGTGAGCAGGGACCAACTGAACACTGTAAAACCTGTAGGAGCTATTCTATTACACCTTACTGCACTAATTGGGGTTAAAAAGTGTAAAAAGTGTTTTAATATTGCAGATTTTAGTTTGTTTGCATTTTTTCACACATAAGTCATTCCATTATTCATTGATTCTGTTATTGGGATGAAACTGCGGTCTGATACTACAGATTTTGGGGTGCTTGCGTTCTTTATATAATTCAATCCTTTAATCTTTGATTATCTAATCGGTTCATATATACATAAGTATATCCGTGAATGCCTAATTGTGTAACTGGGGTGAAATTGCGGCCTGATACTTCAAATTTTGGGGTGTTTATTTAGTTATTTTTTACAAATATACGTACTGTACATTCATTCATCCTTGATTCTGGGGTGAAATTGTGGCCTGATACTATACATTTTAGGGTGCTCAAGTTCTATTATATATAAGTATATCTGTTAATCCTCAATTGTGTAATTGGGATGAAATTGTGGTCTATTTTACCCTTACAGTGAGGGCCCATTCAGATGGCTGTAGTGCTTTGCGGACTGCACATGGCCGCAACCATAATAGAAAATGCCTATTCTTGTCTGCAATTGCGGACAAGAATAGGATATGTTCTATCTTTTCCGCGGAGCTGCGGAACAGAACCACGGACGCGGACAGCACACGGTGTGCTGTCCGCATCTTTTGTGGCCCCATTCAAATGAATTGGTCCACACCCGTTCCGCAGTTTTGCAGACTCATTTTTACGGACGTCTGAATGAGCCCTTACTGTTACAGTACAGTATGTCTGACAGACAGTCGACAGGCCCTTCTAAGGGAATGGGCAGTGTCCAAAATGTTTCTGGAGCTGACAGAAGAAGCAACAGAAGAAGGGGGGGATGGAAGCAGCAGGTGCAGCGACAGGCCAGAGCTGCCAGTGTCATTCAGCTGTCGTGTTTTGACCAGCAACCCGGCTGTGTCTTTGAATGGTTGACTCAGTTTTCAACTGCATCTCAAGTTACATCAGACAACCCCAGCCAAGAGTCGGTGGGTTCCTCTGACACCACGCTTACGTGACCCAGGAACAAGCTCTGTGCCCCCACCTGTCCTCAACCTGCCTCTTTCATTTTCTGTTCCTTCTGCTCAAGAAGTATTGTATGCCATCGGCTCCCCTCTACTTTTCAGCAAGGGCGAGCTTCTTGAGTACAGTCAGCAGCTGTTGCCTAGCCAAAATGTGGAGGAGAGATCCGCTGCTTCCTCTGGTAGGCGGGCAAGTAGCAACGATAAGAGCTGCGTGAGATCTGGTGTTGCGAGCAGTCAGGCACGCAGCCCTGAGGCTAAGGAGGGTGACATCAGTGACATGCAGACAGTAGTGGATGATGATGTAGACAATCGCATATGGGAGCCAGGTGAAAAGGGGGTTTCATCATCATCAGTGGGGGAAGAGGGAAGCAGCTTGCACATGAGGCAGCGGCTGAGCCAGCAGGGTGGCAGGAGTGTGAGGTCTGGAGCCAAATGTGCCCGGGGTAGACCGTTTGCTATGGAGGAGCCTACCTTTCTGGAAAGAACTAACGGTGCACGAGTTTGCGGAGGCAGCAGGCAGTCAGCGGGGAGTGGTGGAGGGAAAATGCCATCAAGCCGGGGGAGGATGTGCATGTGGCCATTTGTAGAATCTGTGGGCAGATGGTAAAGCGTGGCCAGGGCTCCAATGTTGGCACCACAGCCCTTAGTCAACACATGCAGCGTCACCATAAAGTGGCCTGGGAAAACCATGGTGCTAAAGTTTTGGTACAGCCTGACACCGTAACTGCTGCATCACCCAGTGGCCCACACCCCTTCTTCAGCAGTCAAGGCTCCACCACTTAAGCAGAAGGGAGCTGTGTTTCCTTCCCATCATCTACTCGTCCTGATGCTCCTCCTACTCCTCGTCAATCGTTTCATCAGCAATCAATCACCGGGGTGATCGCAAAAAGACACCAGTATGCGTGCACTCATCCAATGGTGCAGAAACTGGCCAAGTTGCTGGTGCTACAGTTGCTCGTTTCCATGTGGTGGACTCTGTACCTTTCAGAGAACTGTTGGCTTGTGCTGAGCCAAGGTGGAGAGTCCCAAGCCATCATTACTTCTCCAAAAAGGCTGCACCAGCACTTCACATGTAGGTTGAACAGAAGGTGGGCCACTCCTTGAGCCTGTCGGTGTCTGCTAAAGTTCTCGGCAGCACCAACATGTGGAGCTGTAACTACGGTCAAGGACAATATATTTCCTTTATGGCCCACTGGGTAAATGAGGTTCCTGCTGAGCAGGGCTAGTTTTAGACAAAATGTGGCCCTGGGCAAAATTAAAAGTGGGGCCCCAAATCTTGTAATAATATACTAACAACATAGTTACATTCTGTCAATTCCGGCCCTCCCTCACAGATAAAGCCCCTCAATCAGATCTTCACCCTCAAGGCCCCAGAATATACCACATGCCCTCTCCCCTCACAGGAATGAGTTCCCCTCCCTCGCAAAAAGCTACAGCAATGGAGTGGGTTGTCATCCAGGATGTATCCCAGGACTGCACTGCACACCACTAGACCTTCCCTCACATGGCCATTTGCAGGCGTACACAACCCCTCTCTCCCAAAGTACCTCCACGAGCTCCAGTGTCCAATGCAGAAAGAAAGCTATGTCCTATGCACATTTGGTCATGTGACCATTAACCCCTTTCTGACATCCGCCGTAAATGTAAAGCGCATTTCGGGTCTTTAAAGATGGAGCCTGCTCTCCCAAGAAAATTGAATAAAAAGTGATCAAGTCATACAGACTACAAAATGTTATTGTCAAAAACGACAGATCGTCCTGTAAAAAATGATCCCCCCACAAATCTCTGCAGACATAATTATAAAAAAAGGTTATGAGAGTCAGAATTTAGTGATGAAAAAAATGTTTTTTCCCAAAGTGAGTCCTGATATTTAGAGCACTGACTAAGGCTCAGCTTGCTGCAGTGAGCGGGCCTATAGAGGTCTTGAGCAGGGATTCTGTTGCACCTTTCCCAACAATAAATACTGGCCAAGCTTACACAAGTTAAAAAGGTTGGTGTGGATTAACACAGGTCTTATTTGATCATATTTTATGTTTTGCTCTATTTTTTTTCAATAAAATCAAACTTTTCACTTTTGGCCACACCCTATGCATTTAAAGGGGTTGTTCCATGAAAAATATATAGCACTACTATATTCCACAGCACCTGGATCTGAATACTTTTGTAACTGCATGTAATTAATCATTTAGCATAGCCACTGAGTTATTCAACAAAATGTATCAATATAGTGCCAACTGCTGTTAGTTTTTTTCTTATTTCTTTGACCTGCTTACTGAGATGGCTGCACATGCTCAGTTTCATCCTTCAACTGCCTCCTGAGCTGTGATAGGGAGAGCTGAGACACACCTCCTTAGCTGCAGCAGAAAAGGTATCATTTTATATATATTTTTTTAGTAATTATATATTTATTTTGTGTCATACTTTTTTTTAATTACTAAAAAAATATAAAATTATACTTCTGCTGTATATGAATTACCTAATACATGACAAACTACTATGAGGTTTTTCTATAGCTGTCTAACATTGAACTCTATAGTTGAGCGGTTAATGCCTTTAATGTAGATGGGTGTTCAAATCCCAGCAGAAACATTTAAAAAATAACGGCTAAATAGTACTGACTCCATATACAGTCAGAGCAGGGACTCCTAAGCTGGGAATACAGCCCTGAAGCAGGGGGCCCTGGGCAATTGCCCAGTTTGCTGGCCCTGCTGCCCAGCAACTCGGCCAGGTGACGGCACTGCCGCCTCAACACTCTCAAGCTGTGACTCCTGCACCAACGTCCTCTTCTGCATTCTCATCCCCACCTTTTCCTCAGCCTCCACTGCAGGCACAATTCGGAGTGCTATTTCAGCATACCACCTATGTAGACCACAGCACTGTCATGCTGTTTTGCCTGGGCACTATTAAACTGCAAAGCACACCCTCCTTGAGCTGCAAAGGCAGAATAATGTTCCCTAACATTGCATGATATGTGACGCTTCCAACAGTTGTAACTCCACACTCCACATATTGGCTGACTATATGAGCAGAGGAAGGGCGTAAATGATTTCTTGATATTGCAGGCAGACAGGAGCACTCCCTTGTGTAACTTCGATGTTAGCCAGTGGCAGCTCTTGTATGAAACCTGCCATCTGCTCAGGCCCTTTGAGGAGGCCACTTTATTTGTCTGTCACCAGGACTACAGGATGAACAACGTCATTCCACTCCTTCACATCCTGGAGCAGATGCTGATAAATCTGCCTGGCCAGGGCACAGGAGATGTGGTGCCTATATCTCATGACCACCTGAGCCCTGTGGGGAATTAACTGGAGGAGGAGGACATTCACGCACCAGTAATGTATACAGAAATAGGTGTTTTTTTTCTGCACAAGTGACAGGACAGAAGCAGGAGGCGCTCTAGGGGGTGATGAGGAAGACCAGGTAAATGACCCTGAAACACTGTGGCAGTATGCAATGGACATGGAGGCAGGGAGTCCCTCTGAGTCCCTTGCACAAATGGCCAGATGCATGCTAAGTTGCTTGGTGGGGACAGCCATATTATCAGACAGTTACCACCCTCCTCATACTGTAACTGGGCTACTGTGTTAACTCTTCATGCGGTTGCCACATGATTTGTGGCCACAACTGGCAGAATTTGCCCTGGACAATCTTTTCTACATGGCTAATATTGTGGCATCAGAGCGTGTGTTTAGTGTAGTGGGGGGCATAGTTTCCCCAATGAGAACTTGCCTTTCTATCCAAATTGTGCAGAGAGTGACCTTTGTGAAGATGAATCAGGCGTTGATCAGCCAGGATTTCCACACGCCAGTGCCTAATGCATCAGACTACATCATTCTGGGTGCCACACCTAAATTTTGTCAAAAGAGACTTGCTTCTTCAGGCCACCTGCTTCAGCCACTATTCTGATGGTGTCAGCTGCCAGATGCCACATACCTGCTACCATTGCTTCCATGTTCTCCTACTGTCAGCCACCATCTTGTGCTGTTACTGCCACTGCTGTTGCCCTGCATCTCCGCACTCTGTGATTGGGCCACTGTGTTGACTCCTCATGTGGTTGCCACCTACCCCAAACTATATCTGGGCCACTATGTTGACTCTTCATGCATTTGCCACCCTCACCACTCTGTGACTGGCCCCTATGTTGACTCCTCATGTGGTTGCCACCCTTACCACTATGTGACTGGGCCACTGTGTTGACTTCCCATGTAGTTGCCACCCTCCCAATGCTGTAACTGGGCCACTGTGGTGACTCCTCATGTGGTTGCCATCTCACTACTCTGTGACTGGGCCATTCTGTTGACTCCTCATGCAGTTGACACCCTCCCCATACTGTAATTGGTCCACTATGTTGACTCATGTGGTTGCCACCCTTACCACTCTGTGACTGGGCCACTGTGTTGACTCCTCATGCTTTTGCTATCTCACCACTCTGTGACTGGGCCATTGTGTTGACTCCTCATGCAGTTGCCACCCTCCCCATACTGTGACTGACCACTATGTTGACTTGTCATGCACAGGGGCGGTGTTGGGGGGCGGAGCAACTGGGGCAATTGCCCAGGGCCCCCATGCAAAATAAACAGTGACGTCAACACAAACTTACTGCTGATATTCTCTCCACTCTTTCATGGGTGCACTACTTGTATCAGCGTGTATAGAGCTCAATGTTAAACTGTTGCAGAAAACCTCATAGTAGTTTGTCATGTATTAGGTATCCACATACAGCAGAAGTATCATTTAATACTTTTTTAGTAATTGTAAAAAAATGTATGGCACACAATAAATATGTAATTACTAAAAATTATACCTCTGATATATCTCTTAATAATATAAAAATGAATTTCTGTCTGTCTGTCTGTCTGTCTGTTCTCTATGCGCGACCAAACTACTCGACCGATTTTCACCAAATTCGGCACACAGGTGCATCAGGTGTCCGGGAAGGTTTTAGACCAGGTCTCATCTCTCTAGGACGTACCGTTCCCGAGATATTCCCAAAATATGATCTCCATTAGCCAACATTACAACTGGGAGCTTTGGTTTTAAACTCCAACTGCCATTCTCTGCAAAGCCACACAGGGAGGGCAGGTTTCCATAACAACTAGGTAATTATCAGCAGCTGAGGATCTCATCCATTTCTATTTACTGACACTGTTAAAGGTATTCCGGTTACCATAAATATAACTTATGTTTTTTTCTATTACTACAGTTCAGTAGTAATAAAAGATGTTTTCCTCCACTGCTGCCTATTGCGTGGGCTCATAAATAAGCATGGTATTGACCTTTAATTCAGGCCACCCTAAAAGAAGTACTTAAAACCCCCGCCCCAGGTCTCACTAAACCACACCCCCAACTCTGTCAGGCCACACCCCCTTTCACTCCGCAGCCAACAGAGATTGAAAAAATAAAGGTAAAAATCAACTTCTGTCAGCTGCAGGGATGGGTGGGAGGTTGACTTTCTTTCTGCAACAACACACACAAACATTAAATAAAATAGACTAAATACACCCATGCGAAGCGTCTTGCTAATCCACGCCCCCGACTGTCAGGTTACGCCCCCTCCCACTCCGCAGCCAATGGGGATTGAAAAAATAAAGGTAAAAATAAACTTCTGTTTGCTGCAGGGGTGGGAGGGTGAATTTCTCTCTGCAACGACACACAAAAATTTTAGATAAAATAGACTAATTATAGACTACAACTGTTCGAATCGTCTTGCTAAGTCACGCCCCCAACTCTGTCAGACCACGCCCCCTCTCACTCTGCAGCCATTCTGCAACGACACACAGAAACATTAAATGAAATAGATTAAATCACCTATGCGAAGCGCTTTGTTAAGCCACGCCCCCAACTGTGTCAGGTCACGCCCCCTCCTACTCCGCAGCCAACAGGGATTGAAAAAATGAAGGGAAAAATAAACTTCTGTCAGCTGTAGGGGTGGGAGGGTGAATTTCTCTCTGCAATGACACACAAAATTTTAGATGAAATAGACTAATTTCAGACTACAACCGTTCGAAGCATCTTGATAATCCACACCCCCAACTCTGCCAGGCCATGCCCCCTCCCACTCCGTAGGCAACGGGGATTGAAAAAAATCAGCTGCAGGGGTGGGAGGGTGAATTTCTCTCTGCAATGACACACAAAAATCGTAGATGAAATTGACTAATTTTAGACTACGACCATTCAGTACTAATAAAAGATGTTTTTTTCCACTGCTAACCATTGCAGGTCCCCATAAATTACCATGTCATCGACCTGTAATTCATGCCACTCTGACCCCCGCCCCAGATCTTGCGAAACCACGCTCCGACTCTGTCAGGCCACGCCCCCTCCCACTACGCAGCCAACGGGGATTGAAAAAATGAAGGTAAAAATCAACTTCTGTCAGCTGCAGGGATGGGTGGGAGGTTGACTTTCTTTCTGCAACAACACACACAAACATTAAATAAAATAGATTAAATACACCCATGAGAAGCGTCTTGCTAATCCACGCTCCCGACTCTGTCAGGTCACGCCCCCTCCCACTCCGCAGCCAACGGGAATTGAAAAAATGAAGGTAAAAATAAACTTCTGTTTGCTGCAGGGGTGGGAGGGTGAATTTCTCTCTGCAACGACACACAAAAATTTTAGATGAAATAGACTAATTATAGACTACAACCGTTCGAAGCCTTTTGCTAAGCCACGCCCCGTCTCTGTCAGGCCACGCCCCCTCTCACTCCGCAGCCATTCTGCAACGACACACAGAAACATTAAATGAAATAGATTAAATGCACCTATGCGAAGCGCTTTGCTAAGCCACGCCCCGACTCTGTAAGGCCACGCCCCCTCCCACTCTGCAGCCAACAGGGATTGAAAAAATAAAGGTAAAAATCAACTTCTGTCAGCTGCAGGGATGGGTGGGAGGTTGACTTTCTTTCTGCAACGACACACAGAAACATTAAATGAAATAGATTAAATACACCCATGTGAAGCGTCTTGCTAATCCACGCCCCCGACTCTGTCAGGTTACGCCCCCTCCCACTCCGCAGCCAATGGGGATTGAAAAAATAAAGGTAAAAATAAACTTCTGTTTGCTGCAGGGGTGGGAGGGTGAATTTCTCTCTGCAACGACACACAAAAATTTTAGATAAAATAGACTAATTATAGACTACAACTGTTCGAATCGTCTTGCTAAGTCACGCCCCCAACTCTGTCAGACCACGCCCCCTCTCACTCTGCAGCCATTCTGCAACGACACACAGAAACATTAAATGAAATAGATTAAATCACCTATGCGAAGCGCTTTGTTAAGCCACGCCCCCAACTGTGTCAGGTCACGCCCCCTCCTACTCCGCAGCCAACAGGGATTGAAAAATTGAAGGGAAAAATAAACTTCTGTCAGCTGCAGGGGTGGGAGGGTGAATTTCTCTCTGCAATGACACACAAAATTTTAGATGAAATAGACTAATTTCAGACTACAACCGTTCGAAGCATCTTGATAATCCACACCCCCAACTCTGCCAGGCCATGCCCCCTCCCACTCCGTAGGCAGCGGGGATTGAAAAAAATCAGCTGCAGGGGTGGGAGGGTGAATTTCTCTCTGCAATGACACACAAAATTTTAGATGAAATAGACTAATTTCAGACTACAACCGTTCGAAGCATCTTGATAATCCACACCCCCAACTCTGCCAGGCCATGCCCCCTCCCACTCCGTAGGCAGCGGGGATTGAAAAAAATCAGCTGCAGGGGTGGGAGGGTGAATTTCTCTCTGCAATGACACACAAAAATCGTAGATGAAATTGACTAATTTTAGACTACGACCATTCAGTACTAATAAAAGATGTTTTTTTCCACTGCTACCCATTGCGGGTCCCCATAAATTACCATGTCATCGACCTGTAATTCATGCCACTCTGACCCCCGCCCCAGATCTCGCGAAACCACGCTCCGACTCTGTCAGGCCACGCCCCCTCCGCAGCCAACGGGGATTGAAAAAATGAAGGTAAAAATCAACTTCTGTCAGCTGCAGGGGCGGGAGGGAGGTTGGATTTCTTTCTGCAACAACATACAGAAACATTAAATGAAATAGATTAAATATACCCGTGCAAAGCAATGTTTTCTTCCACTGTTACCCATGGCGTGTCCTCATAAATTACCATGGCATCGACCTGTAATTCTGGCCACCATCAAAAGAAGGACTTAAAACCCTGCCCTAGGTCTTTCAATGTCACGCCCCCGACTCAGTCAGGCCATGACCCCTCCCACTCCGCAGCCAATGGAGATTGAACAATTAAAGGTAAAAATCAACATCTGTCAGCTGCAGGGATGGGAGGGAGGATGACTTTCTCTCTGCAACGACACACAGAAACATTAAATGAAATAGATTAAATATACCCGCGCAAAGCAATGTTTTCTTCCACTGCTACCCATTGTGTTTCTTCAAATTACCATGGCATTAACCTATAATTCAGGCCACCCTGAAATGAAGGACTTAACCCCCCCCCCCGTGTCCCATTAAACCACACCCCCTCCCACTCCGCAGCCAATAGGGATTGAAAAAATGAAGGTAAAAATCACCTCCTGTCAGCTGCATTGACTTTCTCTCTGCAACGACACACAGAAACATTAAATGAAATAGATGAAATATACCCAGGCGAAGCCGGGTCTTTCTGCTAGTACAGTATAAATTAATAAAACATGGGAAACTACTGACAAAGTTTTTAGCCATGATCTACAGTGTAGTGGGGTACCACAGGGGTCAGTATTGGGCCCTATTCTCTTCAATATATTTATTAATGATCTTGTAGAAGGCTTGCACAGTAAAATACCAATTTTTGCAGATGACACTAAACTGTGTAAAGTAATTAACACAGAAGATGGACAGTACACTGCTACAGATGGATCTGGATAGACTGGAGGCTTGGGCAGAGAAGTGGCAGATGAGGTTTAACACTGACAAATGTAAGGTTATGCATATGGGAAGGAATAATGCAAGTCACCAGTACATACTAAATGGTAAAATATTGGGTAACTGTGACATGGAAAAGGACCTAGGAATTTTAGTGAACACTGAACAGCAAACTAAGCTGTAGAAACCACTGTCAGGCAGCTGCTGCCAAGGCCAATAAGATAATAGGTTGCATCAAAAGAGGGATAGATGCCCATGATGAGAACATAGTCCTGCCACTTTACAAATCACTAGTCAGACCACACATGGAGTACTGTGTACAGTTCTGGGCTCCTGTGAACAAGGCAGACATAGCAGAGCTGGAGAGGGTTCAGAGGAGGGCAACTAAAGTAATAACTGGAATGGGTGGACTACAGTACCCAGAATGATTATCAAAATTAGGCTTATTCACTTTAGAAAAAAGACGACTGAGGGGAGATCTAATAACTATGTATAAATATATCAGAGGTCAGTATAGAGATCTCTCCCATGATCTATTTATCCCCAGGACTGTGTGACAAGGGGACATCCTCTGTGTCTGGATGAAAGAAGGTTTGTACACAAACATAGAAGAGGATTCTTTATGGTAAGAGCAGTGAGACTATGGGACTCTTTGCCTGAGGAGGTGGTGATGGTAAGTTCACTAAAAGAGTTCAAGAGGGGTCTGGATGTATTTCTGGAGTGTAATAATATTACAGGTTATAGTTACTAGAGATGGGTCGTTGATCCAGGGAGTAATTCTGATTGCCTGATTGGAGTCAGGAAGGAATTTTTTTTCCCTACAGTGGGGAAAATTGGCTTCTACCTCACAGGTTTTTTTGCCTTCCTCTGGATCAACTTGTAGGAAAACAGGCCGAACTGGATGGACAGATGTCTTTTTTTGGCCTTATAAACTATGTTACTATGTTACAGTATAGCTCAGTGGTTAAAATTTTTGCCTTTAATGTAGATGGAAATCATGGAATACACAAAGGTCTAAAGGTATATCTGGTAAAGTAATGAATCACTGCCTATCAACATACGCTAAAAGAGCAAAATAATTTATCTTTATTAGGATATCATATTAAAAACAGGGGAAACACCCAGGAATTCCCAAGCAGAACATAAACAAAATCTAATAACCTCAGACCCCAGCCAAAAGTTTCTGTGGCTAGCCTACATGTAAGAGGAGGGCACCTGGGTCTATAGAGGTATTGCAGAGCCATAGGAGCCGGAATAGCCTGGTATAAGCAATGGCCCAATGAGAGGGCTACTGTGGGTAAGGTAAACGATACCCCCCAGAGTAAGCCAGGGTATTGGCTATACAGTCTGCGGTGCTACAGCTATGCACCAGCTTCAAGTATAGAGGAGTATGGCCAGAGGTGCCAAGACTGCACCTCACTATGGTCAATAAACATCAACAGGTCTGCTAATGGTCAGAGTGAATGTCCATTCTCCAGTAAATTACTCCTAAATGCCAAGATATAATAAATGTCCGGGCATATCTCTGGCATGAAATTCAAACCCCCAACCACCAGCGATGACCTCCTCAGTGTAAGGGATAACAGTTCAAAAATCCCAGTGTTACTGATCTGTTCCTATGAGTAAGAGTCCCTGTCTCAAGTGATGGAGTGTATCAGGTACACTGAATATTACAACAATGCTATACCTGGACCAGGGCACTAAGGAAACACAAAGCAGCTGCTGTGGCACAGAGAGGAAGTGTTAGAACATCAGCTCTCTTTTTTTTTTTTTAGATGCGTTACAACTAGTATCTAGTTGAAACACGTATCATCAGGAGCCTAATAACAGTAATAGCAGGTACAGCATGCAACCACACTAGTGGTGTGTGGTGTGGCATCCGGCGCTAGTATGGCCGTGAGCGCGCGCACCACATGACCGACAGATTAGGAGATAGGCCCTCCCCAAATGTGTGTCCAGGGAGCTACGAGCACCAATCAGGGGGGTGGGCATGGACTATACGCCAGCCCTCCCTCAGTTGTTGCTCGGCAGATGAGCGCTCCCATAGATAAGATAAAGATGGGAATACGAGGCGGCTCATTTACAATGCAAGGGGATGGGGAGAAAAAAAGACAGAGGGTGAAGCAAAAGGGGTGTAAGATAGACCAAAATAAATATAATAGCAAAAATAATGAAAGATCCGGTCAGTGAGGAGTACGTATAACCAGATGAGAAGTCAGGTGCAGGTGATCGATCTCCAGTGGGAGGACCCACGATCATGGGGAAATGATTTTCATAAGACATTGGACAAAGAGGTAACGCATAAACGCACCCCCTTATAGGAAGCAGACATAGGATATAGTTTTATTCAACCCTTGTGGTTGTAATGTGTGGAGACGAAATATCTATTGAGCTTCTTTCTGCAAGAGGAGTCTATCAAGGTCACCCCCCCCCCCACGTTGTGACAAGCGGACTTTTTCAATTCCCTGAAAACGTAGAAAAGTGGGATAACCTCCGTGTAATGTGTTCACATGTCGCGCAACCCAAGGACCCCATTAATTATGAACATCATCTAGATGTTTTCCAATTCTTCGTTGCGGGTGGTTTTGCCCACATATGTCATGCCACACCTGCATGTGACCAAGTATATCACTCCCTAGGTGCGGCAATTGATGAAGGAACGTATGTAGAACACCTTTCCAGGTGTCATGCCCGTGAAGGTATTGCCCATGCCTATAGAGTCACATGCCACACACCCGCTACATCTGAAGGTGCCCGTGAGCTCATGGGTCAGTCATGTGTGGGAGGTGGAGGATTGGTAAAGGCTGTGTACCAGTCGATCATGGAGATTACGACCCCATTTATAAGTGATCAACGGGGTTGAACCTACCTGATGTCTGATATCCGGATTGGATTTCAGAATGCCCCAATATAGCTCAAGGATACGTCTTACTTCCTGATGAGCGACGTCAAAAGTAGAGACAATCCGAATAGGTCCAGTGGCTATGTCTCGAGACTTGGGACAAAGCAACTCTTCCCTATTGCTGCTGAGGGCATGCTGGTACGTGGATTTCACCACTTGCGATGGATACTCCCGTCTGTGGAATCTATCACGGAGGTCAGCAGCAGCCCTCTGAAAGTCAGAGATAGTGGTACAGTTGCGCCTCAATCTCAAGAATTGTCCCTTAGGGATCCCTCGTCTAAGTGGCTGAGGGTGCCAACTGTCCCACCTCAGGAAGCTGTTGGTGGCGGTAGGTTTCCGAAAGAGATTCCTGGAAACATGGCCAACGGATTCCTTCGTGAAGTGCTAAAAACCTCAAACCCCCGGGGAGCAAATCCTGCACATGTGATCCGTTGCTAACAGCAACCCCCTGTTAGCAACGGATCACATGTGCAGGATTTGCTACCCCGGTTTGATATGCGCAACAGCATATGGGGTTTGAGCACTTCGCTGCCATTTTAGACCACTTTTTTTCCGTGATTGTGTTTGGACATTTACACCTGGAGGTGTGGCAACTCCAGGTTTGAATGTGCCTTGACTTAGATCTTATGGTAACATTCTAGTGCACCTGTGCAGCCTGAGTTACATAAGTCATTGGTAGGTGGGAATCACAGTCTCCTCCCTCCTCCCATTGTATGTGTGATCTCACGCTGGAGGTAACTAGGAGTTGGTCGCTGTGTGTCGGCCTGTATGCTCCTTCCATAATTGCCCATATGGCATGGGTAGGTTAGCGTTAGGACCCGTGCAACTCTGAGATACCTTGATGCGGTGCTCGGGCTCCGGTATGTTCTTAATATAAGAATATATTGGCGAAGGTCTCATTTTAACATCAGTGTGAGGGTTTAGCCATATATTATCAATTGCATTACCGCCGCAGTGCACCTTTTTCCGTGATTTGTTTGATTATATAGTTTGTCACATCCGCACAATTGGTTATCTTGTGTAGGATGTTTTTGTGGTACATGTGGTCCGGTGCAGGCATCCTCCATTGTATGCATTTTTGCTGGGGATTGCTGATAGCAACAGATCACATGTGCAGGATTTGCTCCCCCAGTTTGATATGTGCAACACCATATGGGGTTTGAGCACTTCTTTGTGTCCATGATAACGATGTTACCCCCCTTGTTAGATGGTTTAATGACAATGGTGGGCACACGTTACAGGGACTCCAGGGCATCAGTTTCAGGTGGAGAAAGGTTAGTGGGGCCTCCCCTGAAATCTTCCAGAGATCGTAGCTAGTCAGTGACTATCTGAATGAAGGTATCAATAGGGGTATTATCGTTTATAGGGGCTGTTTTAGTGGAAACTGGCCGCAGGGTCGTAAATAGGCCCTGCCCTGGATCTTTTTCCCCTTTCTCCAGAAGGTCAGTCAGCATTCTCACGTCTTGTAACTCGGACCCCTTGATCCCCAACTCCTTGCACTGTCTGTGGTCGTTAGTGGCGAAAAACTTTCTCCACTTTAATTTCGTCCCAAACAATTCAAGATCCTTGACCCACTCAAAGAGATTGAACCTATGCGTGGGAACTAAAGAGAGTCCCTTCACCAATAGAGTGATTTCGGACGTTGTTTGGACTTTGTGACAGGTTAATATCCTGAAGAATAGAGTAAGTGGCTGCAAGGGGACCTGTGGGTGCTATTGGTTGCATCTGTTGCGCAAGAGGTAGTCTAACACAGGGGGGCCTTTCCCTAAAAAATCCCCTCTGGTGCTGTTACCTCTCCCCCTGCCTCTAAGACCCCTGCGGTTACCCCTTGATAGGCCCCTGTTGGATGCAGTGTCACGATTAGGGTCCGATTAGAAATCACAGAGGAGGACACTTCGGTGTCAATCTCAAGTGCACGTGTGTTCTGCTTACTAAAATCCAGGATACATCCCTCCCTAAAATCGGTAGTATTCTTGATGATGTAGATGGCTGTGAGTTCATATCCCAGCAGAATCATTTAAAAAATAGAGTCTAAATAAAACTTAAAGACAAAGGGGAACAGTAAAAAGTTTGATTTTATAGAAAAAAATGGAGCAAAATGTAAAATATTATCAAATAACACCTTTCTTAAATGGCAACCTTATTAACTTGTGTAACCAGTATTTTTTGTTGGGAAAGATGGCAACCCTAACAGAACCCCCACGTTGGACCTCTATAGGCCCACTCACTGCAGCAAGTCCAGCCTTAGTAAGTGCTGTAAACATCAGGACTCACTTTGGAAAAACATATTTTTTTATTTTCATCGCAATATTCTGTTACAGTATATCTACGGAGATGTGTGAGGACTCATTTTTTGCAGGATGATCTGTCATTTTTGACAATACCATTTTGGGATGTGAATGACTTAATCACTTTTTATTCAATTTTCTTGGGAGATAAAGTGATGGCCTCAGGTACCTTCTGTACGAAACAGCATGTACTTGGTTGCTATGGCACCTGCTCCGCTCCAGGGTAGGATCCATCTTTAAAGACCCGACATGCAGCTTACATTTATGGAGAATGTCGGAAAGGGGTTAATGGTCACATGACCAAATGTGCATAGGACATAGCTTTCTTTCTACACAGACACTGGAGCTTGTGGAGGTACTTTGGGAGAGAGGGGTTGTGTACGCCTGTAAGCGGCCATGTGAGGGAAGGTCTAGTGGTGTGCAGTGTAGTCATGGGGTACATGCTATATGACGATTGATTCGTTCCATTGCTATAGCTTTTTGTCAGGGAAGGGAACTCATTCCTGTGAGGGGAGAGGGCATGTAGCGGATTCTGGGGCCATGAGGGTAAAGATCTGTGTAAGGGGCTTTATGGGGTTTAAATCTGTGAGGGAGGGTTGGAATCAACAGAATGTTACTGTGCTGTTAATACAATATTACAAGATATGGGGCCCCACTTTTTTATTTTGCCCAGGGCCACATTTTGTCTAAAACCGGCCCTGCTTATGCGGTTTCCACCTTCCCCATACTGAAACTGGGCCACTAGTGTCCCTGTTTGGCCTTGTTAACATCAATATTTATTTCACCCGTCTTCTGATCCGTCAGAAGGATGGAAAAATAATAAACACAACGGACCCTGTCTTTGGAGCATCCGCAAGGCCTGTAAAATTCGGTCTCTATTTTGCATCAGGATTTGCTTATGATTTGGAAGCCAAAAGCACGAGCGGCTACAAAACACAGAAGACATGCAAACATTCCATCACATGTCATATCTGTCTTGCATCCACTCCTGTTATTTTTGGGCCTTAGCAATACTGATGGATTACTGACCAAATACTGACCATATGAAGGCGGATACTCAAGAGACAGGATCAGTTTTTTTGGGGTTGTTCTAATGACAGATCAGAAGAAGGGCAATATAAACAGTCACATCAACACAAACTTACTGCTGACACCCTCTCCACTCGGTCAGGGGGGCACTACTTGTTTCAGTGTGTAACAGAACAGGTTCTGTAGAAATCTATGTGGAATCAGCTAACAATGGTGTAAAAGGAGTGCGCTCTTTCACTCTATAGCACAATCTTGGGTCACTGCACAGTTCTTTATACATGATGCTAACATTGAACTATAAGGATAAGTTCACACTTGAGTTATTTGGTCAGGTTTGGCCCCGTAACTGACTAAATAAGTGAAGTGTGAAGTGATTCTAAGGCCCCATTCACACGACCGTATATTTGCGGGCCCGCATTACTGCGGACCCGCAAATATACGGGGGCCCCATTGAAAATGCCTATACTTGTCCGTGCGCACGGATAAGTATAGGACATGCTTCAAAAGAGCCGCGGCTCTTGGCCCCATAGAGGTGAATAGATACAGCCCCATTCATACGGTCGTGTTAATGGGGCCTAAGAGTGATGTCTTTTCAGATGCAAAGTAACTGTTTCACTACCACAGCAGACTACCTATGCATTATTCTGCAATGCACAGTATTCTACACCAATATACATGCTCTCTGCAGCCGGGAAATAGCTGATTTTTAATGTGGTCCGTCACAAATAAATTCAGATCAAATTAAATATTTTTTTAAATTTCGCTCATCTCTACTGATAATCTATCCTCCACGGAGAGATGTTACAGGCACTAGGGACAGTGTTTAGGAAAGACTTTATTCACAAAAAAAGCTATTGAGCAGTTGAGAGAAAGATTATTCATTTCATAGTGTAGGGAAAGGATAAGAAGGTATTATCAACACTATAGGGAGAGAGCAGGAACCAAAAGAAGAGTGTAAAGCCTGGGTAATAGGCGCTATTCTATTACACCTTGCTGCACTACTTGGGGTTACTAAAAGTGATCTATTACTACAGATTTTAGGTTGTTTGCATTCTTTCAACATCAGTGATTCCAGTAATCCTAGCTTCTGTTATTGGGTTGAAAGTGCTGTCTGATACAACCAGTTTTGGGTATATTTAGTTGATACTAGCAGAAGGACCTGGCTTCGCATGGGTATATTTCATCTATTTTATTTAATGTTTATATTTGTCGTTAAAAGATATCGACAGTATCCCCCATAACGGTGACCTCTACAGTCCCCCGCCCCCTTAACAGTAAACTCCACAGCCCCCCACCCCTTAACACTGACCCCCCACAGTGCCCCGCCTCCTTAAAATGGGACCTCCACAGCCGCCCATTCACTTAACTTTGACCTTCACAGCAGCCCGCCCCTTTAAAAGTGAGTTTCACAGCACCCCACTCCCTTGACAGTGACCTCCTCAGGGGCCCGCCCCCTTAACAGTGACCTCTACAGCACCCTTCCCCTTAACACTGACCTCCATAGGGGACCGTCCCCTTATCTGTGACCTCCATTGTTCCCTACCCCCCTAACAGAGACCTCCACAGCACCCGTCCCTTTATCGGTGACTGCCACAATACCCCGTTCCCTTAACAGCGACCTTACAGTACCCTGCTGCCTTAACAGTGACCTCCACAGCAGCTGCCCCTTTAATAGTGGCCCTTGCCCACTTAACAGTGACCACCACAGTGCACTGCCCCTTTAAGGCTAGGGCTACACGACTACATGTGTCGCGCAACATTTTGTCGCACCAATGTTGTGCAACAATTTTTATAGTGATAGCCTGTGATGTCACACTGCGACTGTGACACGACAGTCACAAAAAATCCATCCAAGATGGATTTTTCGGTGACTGTTGCGTCGCAGTCACAGCATGTCGCATGTCGCAGTGCCATACCATAGACTATCATTATAAAAATTGTTGTGCGACATCAATGTCGCGCAACACATGTAGCAGTGTAGTTGTGCCTTATGTGTTGTGCAACTTATTTTCGTCGTGTAGCCCTAGCCTAAAGCTGACCTACAGCAGTGAAGAAAAATGGCTGGGTTGTTATGGAAACCTGGAGTAAAACTGTGTGCATGTGACCGTGTGCGCCAAGGCCTGTGGGAGATAAGCACTGAATTATGTTTCGGGGAACTATTTACCTGAGCTCCTCAGCTGGCTGCTAATTACCTCTCATTACCAGCCTGGTTACTACACAGAGCGTAAACCTATTTCCCAAGCCTTTCTTGTTCTCACCCAGCTTCCTCTGCCCTGTCCCTTTAAAGGTGACCTACAGCAGTGAGGAAAAACGGCTGGGTTGTTATGGAAACCTGCAGTAAAACCTGCAGTGTGTAAGGGCATGCGAGCTTCTATTGGCTGACAGGTGACATGTGACCATGTGTATGGCAGTTGGGATATGAAAAAAAAGACTTCCAGGCTAATATTGGCTAATTGCAGGTCATTTTTTGGGAATATCTCAGGAGCGGTAAGTCCTAGAGAGCCGAGACCCAGTCTGAAACCTACCCAGACACTTGATGTACCTGTGTGCCAAATTTGATGCAGATCGGTCAAGTTGTTTGGTCATGCATAACGGACATACAGACAGACAGAAACTCCTTTTTTTATATATAAGAGATATAACTACTTCCATTCACCTTTGCTTCTGTACTGATAGTGTGGTCTGATACAAACAGTTTTGCAGTGTATTTAGTTGATATATAACTACTTCTATTCACCCTTGCTTCCGTACAGAAAGAGTGGTCTAATACAACCAGTTTTGGGGTTGATAGTTGATATATAACTACTTCCATTCACCTTTGCTTCTGTACTGAAAGCGCCGTCTTATACAAACAGTTTTGGTGTGTATTTATCTAATTTATAAAGCTGAGTGTATGTATGTATGTATGTATGTACAGTATATTTGCATTTCCAATCACGAAATTTGGCACACAGGTACATCAGGTGTCCGGGAAGGTTTTAGACCGGGTCTCAGCTCTCTAGCACACACTATTCCTGAGATTTGACGAAAAAAATAAAATTTAGCGCCATCACATGACCTACATTAGCCAATAGAAGCCTGTAGATCTTTCACTCATATCCCAACTGCCATACACACAGTCACATGACCCTTATCAGCCAATAGATGCTCGCATACATATATTTTTACACCAAGTTTCCAGGTTTGCTGCTGTGAAGGTCACTGTTAATGGAGTGGGATGCTTTGGAGGTCACTGTTAAAGGAGCAGGCACTGTGGAGGTTACTGTTAAGGAGGCAGGGGACTGTGGAGGTCACTATTAAAGGGGCAGTCACTGTGGGAGTCACTTTTAAGGCAGCAGGGTACTGTGGCAATCACTGCTAAAGGGGCAGGCACTGTGGAGATCTCTGTTATGGGACAAGGAACAGTGGAGGTCACAGTTAAGGGGACAGTGTGCTATTGAGGTCAGTGTTAAGGGGTGGGGTGCTGTAGAGGTCACTGTTAAGGGGCAGGGTGTTGTGGAGGTCACATTTTAAGGGAACAGAGCTCTGTGGAGGTCACTGTTAAGGGGGTAGGTTATTGTGGATTTCTAGGGTGCTAGGTCTTCACCAGGAAATTATAGACCAGTAAGCGTAACATCCATAGTGGGAAAAATGTTTGAGGGCTTTCTACGGGACTACATACAGGATTATGTAACTGTCAATAATATAATAAGTGATAGCCAACATGGTTTTACTAAGAACAGAAGCTATCAAACTAACCTGATTTGTTTTTATGAGGAGGTGAGTAGAAGCCTGGACAGTGGAAAGGCTGTCGACATTGTGTTTTTGGACTTTGCAAAGGCGTTTGATACTGTCCCTCATGGACAACTAATGGGTAAATTGAGGTCTATTGGTTTAGAAAATATAATTTGTAATTGGATTGAAAATTGGCTTTATGATGGTATCCAAAGAGTTGTGGTCAATGATTCCTACTCTGAATGGTCCCCGGTTATAAGTGGTGTTCCCCAAGGTTCTGTGCTGGGTCCGCTATTATTTAACTTATTTATTAATGACATAGAGGATGGGATTAATAGTGCTGTTCCTATTTTTCCAGATGACACCAAACTTTGTAATACAGTCCAGTTTATGGAAGATGTTAATACGTTACTGTTTGAGCCTCCAGTTGGCAAATGAGGTTCAATATAGATAAATGTAAAGTAATGCACTTGGGGGCGAATAATCTGCATGCAGCATATGTCTTAGGGGGAGTAAAACTGGGAGAGTCACTTATTGAGAAGGATCTGGGTGTATTAGTAGATCATAGACTAAATAACAGCATGCAATGCCAGTCAGCTGCCTCTAAGGCCAACAGAATTTTGTCTTGTATTAAAAGAGGTATGGACTCGCGGGACAGGGATGTGGATATTGCCACTATACAAAGCATTGGTGCAGCCTCAACTGGAATATGCAGTTCATTTCTGGGCACCAGTCCATAAAAAGGATGCCCTGGAGTTAGAAAAGCTACAGAGGAGAGCCACTAAACTCATAAAGGGCCTGGAAGATCTTAGTTATGAGCAAAGATTAAATGAACTGAATTTGCTTAGCCTTGAAAAAAGACAGGACATGATTAACCTGTACAAATATATAAACGGACCATACAAAAAATATCAAGGGAAGCTATTCTGTATTAAACCCCCTCAAAAAACAAGTGGCCACTCCCTACAACTGGAGAAAAAAAAGATTCGGTCATAAGAGGCGACAAGCATTCTATACAGTAAGGACTGTGAATCTCTGGAATAGCCTGCCGCAGGAGCTGGTCACAGCAAGTACAGTAGATGGTTTCAAAAAGGGTTTTAATTCAAAATATAATTGAGGCTTATGACAATGTATAGAAATCTTGTTCTACTCACCCTTTCCCTTGGCCCAACCCCCTTTTAAAAGGAAGATGGACACTGATCCAGGGATCGATATAGCAGGATTACAGGTTGGACTTGATGGACTTATGTCTTTTTCCAACCTTAATAACTATGTAGCTATGTAGCTATGTAACTGTTAACTAGATGAGGCACTGTGGAGGTCACAAATAAAGCTCAGCCACAGTGGAAGTCACTGTTAGAGGGGTGGGCGCTGTGGAAGTTACTTTTAAGGGGGCGGGGGACTGTGGAGGTCACTAATAAAGGGGCGGCCACTGTGGTGGTTACTGTTAAAGAGGCGGGCACTGTGGAGGTTACTGTTAAGGGAGGAGGGTACTGTGGAGGCCACTATTAAAGGGGCAGCAGGGTACTGTGAGGTCACTGTTAAGGGAGCGAAGTACAGTGGAGGTAACTGTTAAGGGAGCTGGGTGCTGTGTCAGTCATTGTTTAAGGGGCAGTTGCTGTGGAGGTCTCTGTTAAGGGGGCTGGGAATGGTGGCAGTCACAGTTAAGGGGACTGTAACCTATGGTCAGTGTTAAGGGGCGGGTGCTGTAGAGGTCACTGTTAAGGGGGTGGGCACTTGTGATGGTCACTGTCAAGGGAGTAGCATGCTGTGGAACTCACTGTTAAAGGTGTGGGCTGCTATGAAGGTAAAAGAGGGTGGGCTGCTGTGGAGGTCCCATTTTAAGGAGGCGGGGGGCTGTGGAGGTCACTGTTAAGGGAGCGGGGTACTGTAGATGTCACTGTTATGGGGATACTTTCAATATCATTTAACGACACACACAAACATTAAATGAAATATACCTGTTTGAAGCTGGGTCCTTCCGCTAGTTTTAAATATAAGTACATTCATTCATCCTTGGTTCTGTACTGAAACTGTGGTCTGATACAACCAGTTTTTGGATTATTTAGTTGATATATAACTACTTTTAATCACCCTTGCTTCTGTGCTGAAAGTGCGGTCTGATACAACCAGTTTTGAGGTGTATTTAGTTGATATACAACTACTTCCATTCATCCTTACTTTTGGGGTGAATTTGTGGCCTGATACAACCAGTTTTGGGGTGTATTTATTTTAAATATATAAAAGTACTTTCATTCATACTTGCCTCTGGGGTGAATTTGCAGCCTGATACAACTAGTTTTGGGGTGTATTTATTTCATATATATAAGTACTTCTATTCACCCTTGCTTCTGTACTGAAAGTGCTGTCTGATACAACCAGTTTTGTGGTGTATTTAGTTTATATATAAGTACTTCCAACCATCCTTGCTTCTGAGATGAAAGTATGTTCTGGCATGTTGCATGGGTGAAGAAAGCACGCTTAAAAAAAAAAGTATACTAGAGGTGATCACACCATAAAGGCCACGAACAGATAACCAGAAAAGGTTCAGCCACCGAGGCTGCCATTTGCTGAAGCAGAACACTTCTCTACACTCTTTTAGGGTTATAACATGGCTTTAAAGAGACTCTGTCACCAAGATCAACCCTATTAGGATAGGTCATCAATATCTGATCGGTGGGAGTCCAACGCTGGGCACCCCTGCCGATCAGCTGTATGGGGAGACAGTGCATGCAGTTCACATACCATCTCCCTTCTCTCTTCCTGCTCTGCTGCTGTATGTCTATGGGACAGCAGCAGGGGACAGGAAGAGAGACGGGAAGTGGCACGTGCACACTGCGTGTCCAGTCTCCGTGGTGTCGGAACCCCACCGATCTGATATTGATGACCTATCCTGAGGATAGGTCATCAATATGAAAAAACCTGAACAACTTCTTTAAACTAGACATACTGCCTCGTAGGGCACAGAATGTACTGCCTGCCAGACAGATACAACAGGACGGCAATACAATTGAATCTAATGCACTGCAAGAGCTGAAGGAACTGTGATGACATCACAGTCCATGTGATCAGTGCTGAAGGCAGTGATTGAGAAGGATATGTGATGATGTCATCATCATGTGGCCAGTACAGGACAGAATGGCCTGGGGTAGAAGTCGTGGTGAGGGGTGTGTCAGAGGTACGTGAAGGAATAGATTCTCCATGTGAGAGGCAGAGTAATGCTGGGAGTTGTGGTTATTTAACTGGGACTGTATGTTAGGGCTGAAAGGAGGGATGTTATTTACATGGAACTGTATGCTGGAGTGATGTTATTTACATGCGACTGAATGTTGAGGTGTGATGTTATTTACATGGGACTATATGTTGAAAGCGGCTGTGGGAGGAAGTGATGTTATTTACATGGGACTATATGTTGATGTTGGCCGAAGGAGGGAGTGATGTTATTTACATGGGACTGAATGTTAAGGGGGCAATATTATTTACATGGGACTACATGTTAAAGGCGGCCGGGGGGATGTTATTTGCATGGGACTGAATGTTGAGGGGGTGATGTTATTTACATGGGACTGTATATTGGAGGGACTGAAGGGAGGGAAGTGATGTTATTTACATGGGACTGTATTTTGGAGGGGGCTCTAGATAGAGAGGGATGTTATTTACATGGGGCTGTATATTGGAGGGCGCTGGAAAGATGAGCTGATGTTATTTACATGGGACACTACAGTGGAGGGAAATAGTGATATTTATGTGGGTTTGTATGGTGGAGGGGATGGGGAATTATAATTTCTGAGGACACTAAAAGGAAGGAATATAACTACAGGGGGCACTGCAGTGAGCATTATAAATAATGGGGGCACTTCAGGGTGAACATTATATAAGTTGGGGGCAATATAAATACTGGGGGCATTGTAGGGGCATTTTAAATCCAGGGGACATTATAAGCATTCTTATTAATACTGGTGACTCTATAGAAATGATCCACCTTATGTCTACTAAGAGCACTCTTGGGGGGATTATTACTACTAAGGGGGGTGATGTTATTTACATGGGACTGCATGTTGGAGGTGGCTGGGGGGCAGGGTGATGAGCTTTATTAGTTAGTTTATTAGGCGGTAATTTCTACTGAGGACTCTGTGATATTCTGAAATACTGGAGGGCTCTTCTACTAATGGAGACACTCTTGGGGAGCATCATGACTGTCGGGGGGCGGTATTACTAATGAGGGCACTCTACTCTACTATTGGTGGGACTTTGAGGAGCACTATTACTATGGAGCTAATGTCAGGTTGAACAATACTGATTGAATTTCCAAATCATATTTTCCTTTCTGCCTGCTACATAAAGCACATGTAGACATTAGATATTAAGATGACGCCTGTATCCGGGATTACATTTAAGACTGCACCATGTGATTCACGTGAAACTGAGTTTCGATTCAGTGAAAACGAGACCTAGGGGGCTGCTAGTACCTGCCTTGATCACGCAGCCTGCACGAGCCCAGAACAAAGGGAATCACACAGAAGAAGAACCTATCAGAAGATACTAACTCTACCGGATACAAGACATATATGCTTTTGTAATACAGCTTTGCAGTGTGTCCAAATTGTAGCTTATGTCCTGGTACATCCTGATACGGATTCGACTCCCCCGCCCACCTGTCCAGGGTGCTGCGGTGGGGGTAGTAACCAAGATATGCGACTAGAAGAACAAAGAATATGTGTTCATTGCTTGTTAGCTTGCGGGGAAAACTCTGTGAATGAGGCCCCCACCTTTTCTACGATGTGTATATGCTTAAAGCCTGCCTATTATTAATCACGCCTTTTTTGTATAACAAGTGTCTACACTGTGAATAAAGCTCAGAACCTCTTGCCGTGCTGCCACTGAGTGCCTTATGCATGAACTGAGATTGAAACTGAACCTCGTGTCAGACTCTTTCTTAGTATGCTAGCACATGCTTGAATGATTTGGAGCGAGTGACCGACGAGTTTCTAATCTAACTGAATAATCAACTCAACACTACTATCTGTATGGCACTAATTTTTCTACAGGATAGTATTTGGGGGTCTTGGGGACCACAGTGAGCAGCAGGATAACACTGTTGGCATAATGATAGAAAAGTGAGGAAGCTAAGATATCTGTGTGTCAGTCTCTGGAAAGACGAGGCGCTGCTGAAAGAAGTTGTCTGGACTGAATGGAGAAGATGGTGACAGTGAAGATCTACATTGGAGGAGATGTCACCTGGGAGGCACTGGATGTAAGAGGTATGTGCTGCTGTACAGCAAATACAGTGTGAGGGGGGAGGGTCAACTTACAGAATTGGGCCATATTCATTGGGGCTTGGGCCCCAGATCTTTTGAGACCCTAGCAATGCCTCTGAGCTGAGGAAATTATTGTTTTTATTCATATGCAAAGGGGTAATTAGAGCACCAGGAGACAGTGCTGAATCGTTTAAGCACTGTTTTGTAACACCCCCTGTGCTCTGCACACGCCCCCTCCTCTTGATTAACAGGGCTAGACAGCAGGCTGAGGGCAGAGCTGTGTCCTAAAGCTATGTGCAAGCATGTAAATATAATATACTCTATATACCACAATGAAATCTGCTCAAAAAGCTAACATACATATTACTGCTTTATTCACAGACACAATATATGATTAGAACGACACCTGTAATGTGTGATAGCTTCTAAACAAAGAAAACAAATACATATCTATGTAGTAATGCCATAGCTTAGTGGTATAGTGGTTAGCCATGTGTGATAGAAATGATCTGAACTGTAGCGAACTGTGGTCAAGTTGTGTATGCCCTGTAGCTTTAAGGCTCTATTTTTTTTTATGGCTTTCATATGATGAGTTGCTAAAGAATGCTAACCTTGAGATAAGATGCTACAGAAACTTTTTAACTACTAAGATGCTGATAGTATGGTCCAGAAGTATTGCCTTATATGAATAACTAATCAAATTTTTCGTTTTGATTTCCATCCCCTTGGCGGTGTTCCTTCTTTGTTCACTTTGTCTTCACTTTTTTGGCAGATTTTCCATCTTAATCAATTTTTTTCTTTAACATATCGAGGGTTAACAACCAAACAAAACTAAATATTTATTACCCTGATTCTGCGATTTACAGAAACACTCCATATGTGGTCGTAAACTGATGTAAGGGCACATGACAGGGCGCAGAACAAAAGGAGCGCTGTATGGTTTTTGGAAGGCGGATTTTTTTGGACTGGTTTTTAGACACCATTTCCTATTTGAGGCCCTCCTGATGCTCCCCTACAGTAGAAACTACAGGATGAGGTGACTGTTTTTATTTTTTGTATTTAACAATGTTCATCTGACAGGTTAGATCATGTGATATTTTTATCGAGCAGGTTGTTACGGACACAATGATATCAAATATGTCTACTTTGTTTATTCAGTTTTACATAATAAAGCATTTTTGAAAAACTATTTTTGTGACTCAATTTTCTGAACGCCAGGAAGAGTTGACATTTTTATTGGTACCACTTTTGGGTACATATGATTTTTTGATCATTCATTATTGCACTTTATGGGACAAGGTAATTTTTATTTATTTTTACAGCGTTCACCAGATGGGTTTGGTCATGTGATATTTTTATAGAGCAGGTCATTACGCATGTGGAAATACCTAATATGTATAATTTTTCTTATTTATTTAAGTTTTACACAATAATAGCATTTTGAACCCCAAAAAATGATGTTTTAGAGTCTCCATAGTCTGAGAGCCATAGCTTCTTTTTTTTTTTTTTTACTGATTGTCTTAAGTATCTAGGGTCTCATTTTTTGCAGGATGAGGTGACAGTTTGATTGGTACTATTTGGGGGGGGGGGCATACGCCTTTTTGATCGCTTAGTGTGGCACTTTTTGTGATAGGTGACAAAAAATGGCTTCAGTTGAGGGGTTAGATCATGTGATTTTTTATAGAGATGGTTGTAACGGACACGACGATACCTAATATGTCTACTTTTTTAAATTTTATTTCATTTGATCTCTTGGTGTTGCAATTTTTTTGATTTAAGGGGACAAAAAATGGCTTTTTTGGCACTGTTTTTATTTTAAATTTTTTTACTGTGTTTATCAGACAGGGCGATACCTAATATATGTGTTTTTCATTTTTTTTTCTTTATTATAAAATCAGGGGAAAGGGGCGTTTTTTCTTTTTTTTACTTGAAACTTTTTTTTTTATTAAAAACTTTTTTTTTTACTTTTTTTCTTAACTTTATTTCGGTCCCACTCTGGGACTTTTGGGGGTCTGATCCCCTCTGCAATGCATTACAATACATCTGTTAGTATATTACAGTGCACTGCCTGTTAATGTATTAAACTTAGTAATACACTAACAGATTGCCTAGGAGACCCAGTCTGGGGCTGGATCTCCTTGGCTTCCATAGAAAGCAGGTTCCGATGCCTTGCAAGGCATTGGGCAGCCTCTGAAAGGCATCAGGCTGCCTTGTCACCCATCGGGTCCCCACCGATGGGCTCCCTCAACTGCCGCAAATACTTTCTATGCATAGAAGGGGTTAATCTGGCGGCATCGGCTTTTACAGCGATGCCAGTGGATACAACAGGGGCCCGGCTATCAGTGCCCAGCTGCAGTGCCCGCCCGATCACCATTACGTAATACTATGTCAAAATGCGGCAAGTCACCTGCCACCATGACGTACTATTACGTCATGTGTCGGGAAGGGGTTAAAAGGCTATAATAAATAATATATAATCTTACAATAATAATTATAATCAAAAGACCCTACTATATTGAGAATAGTGTTTTGTTTTGTTTTTTGCTAAAAATGTATTACATACCTCCCAACTTTATAAAGGGACAAAGAGGAACACATTGTGTGGCAATTTTTTTTAGCTCTAAGCCACGCCCCTAACTCAGCTCAAAAAATAACTATACACCTAATCCCACCCAGTCCCCTTACTGCTCCACAGTATTCCCAGTTATGTGCCCCCATTAATATGCCTAGCTGTGCCCCCAGTAATATGCCCTGTTATGTGCCCCCAGTAATATGCTCTGTTATGTGCCCCCAGTAATATGCCCAGCTGAGCCCCCAGTAATATGCCCTGTTATGTGCCCCTAGTAATATGCCATCTGTGCCCCCAGAAATATGCCCTGTTATGTGTCTCCAGTAATATGCCCTGTCTTGCCCCCCAGGAATATGCCCAGTTATGTGCCCCCAGTAATATGACCAGCTGTGCCCCCCAGTAATATGACCAGCTGTGCCCCCCAGTAATATGCCCACATTGTGCCCCCTGTAATATGCCCACTATGTGCCCCCTAGTAATATGTTGTGCCCCCAGCAACATGCCCACATTTTGCCCCCCAGTAACATGCCCACATTATGCCCCCACAGTAATATGTTGTGTCCCCAGTAATATGCCCACATTGTGCTCCTCACAGAAAGTTAAAAAAATAAACACCATATACTTACCTTCTTCCTAGCAGCATCAGTACATCGTCTGGTCTAGTCTGGAGGGGGCTGAGCCAAGGCTGACTGCTGGCCGCCAAACCCCCCCTCCCCGGCCACACCAGAGGTATGGAGAGTCTGCAGGGGGGGCGGGAGGAAGGATGGAAGAAGCAGCCCGCCGATGTCGGCTGTCCACTGTCTCTGCATCCTATGGACGCAGAGACAGCTGCCTGAAGCCGGGACATAGCTCCCCCGTACCGGGACAGCCACTGCAATCCGGGACTGTCCCGCTGGATCCGGGACGGTTGAGAGGTATGGTATTACTGGTTTATTTACAGGCACAATATATGGTTATAAAGAAGCTGGTAATATTTATTAGCTTTCTAAAAACAAAACATTATTCTGAATATGATAAGGACATAGACTTCTCTTATGGGATAAATGTGGAAGAAAAAAATATTTGTAGAAAAAAAAATGTGATACCTCTTTGAAGATTCAAACCTGGGATCTCTACATGCAAAACCAATTGCTTAACCACAAAGTTATAACATTACCATACAAAGATGCATCTTAGGGGGTGAAAAATAGGGTAGCTTTCTGACCAGATCTCAGTGTGGTAAAGCTATAGTAAATATTGTAAATGATATGTACATGCTAGGACACAGCTCTGCCCTCAGTCTTCTGTCTAGTGCTGTCAATTAAGGGGAGGTGGGAGTGTGCAGAGCACAGGGGGTGTTACAAAACAGTGCTCAATTATTTATTCCCGCCTCTTGGTGCTCAAAATTCTCATTTGCATATAAATAAAAATGCTGATTTCTCTGCAGCTATTTATCATACAGACTAAATAAAGGTATCATTTTAATCAGCATGATGAGCCCCACCAGCCAGTATGTCTGGTTTAATAGGGTTGATCCTAGTGACAGAGCCTCTAACCCATTTGCTACCAGCACCGTACATGTACGGCGCTGGAGCAATGTGTAAACAGCAGGCGCCATGGCTGGCAAGTCTCTGCTGTTTCAAATAGCTAATGACTGTGACTGGCAATGATGCCGATTGTGGTCATTAAAGCCTTTAGATTTCGTGATCAAGTGTGATCACAGGATCTAAACAGTGAATAAACATGTGCTGCTGGCAATTCACTTTAATACGCTGGGTTTCCCTGAATAGACACAGCGTATTAGATAAACAATTCTTATGTTGGCCAGCAGGGCAACATAGGAAATCAGCAATTCACATATTACCATGCTCCTGTATGGAGTGTGGTAATATTGAATTGAAAAAATTAGTGAATATGGTAGCCTCCTACACTGCCTACAAAAACATTTAAAAAGTAAAAAAAAAAGTAAAAAATATATATATTTAAAAAAAATATATAATAATTTAAATGACTCTACCTTTTCTTAGAATAAAAAAATAAATACATTTATAATAAAACAAACCTTTATGGGCTTCACTGCACACAAAAACACCTGTACTATTAAAAATTTTTCCAGTACAGTGAATGGCGTAATGGAAAAAAGTATCAAAATGGCCAATTCACCATTTTTTATTCCATTCTCTTACCACAAAAAATTAAATAAAATGTGATCAAAAAGTCCCACACACTTCAAAACGGTGTCAATAAAAATTACAGATCATCCCGCAAAAAACTCCTGTCCTGCAAAACGGAAACCAGACGGATCCATTATGCTGCCCATTGACTTCTATTATGACAGAATGCAAAACGGAATGCCTCTTAAAGGCTTCCGTGGTGCGCTCTGTCATAGCATTCCGTTATATTCCGTGAAAACGGAATCCATAAAGAATTGCACAAATACCCGAATGCCGAATCCGAACTTGAAAAACACAAGTTCGCTCGTCCCTAGTTCTGAATCAAGGAAATAGACCATAGTGGCAAGTGATTAGCTCCAAAGGCAGCCAAATAGTTTTTTTCTTCTGGATGTTTGGGGCCCACTAATATATCAGATCCTGGATCCATCGGAACATCCTCTGGTACTCTGGTGGGCCAGTCCATCCCTGGGTAGTCTCCCTCCATGGTAGGTATTCACTCCTCTTTTACTATAAAAATGGGATATATAGACACACGTATATAGACACTGCTAAGGGGCAGGTTTATTATATGTAATTTCGGAATTGCCCTGGAGCAAGCAGATATTGGTAATAAGTTACTTATTCTACTCAATTCTATCTTTAAGGGACTACCAGTAAATTGTTCTATAATTATACTTCTAGAGTCTGGCAGCCTAGTAATTCTTTTCATGGTTTCTGTCCCTGGAAAATGGATGGGGGATATTTGTACATGGGGCTATTACAGACCATGCCAATACCAATAACTATAGACACAGAATGAAGCACTGTATCCCATCAAGTAAGGTTTGTAAAAGACTTGGTGCATGCAGTTAAAGCATGGCGGATTGTGCCAACTGTCCCGCAAATCAATTTATAATGATTTCTATACCTTTTGAAGATAGCCGCCAAAGTGGAGCATGTTTGATAGTGCCTTTTTTTTCTTGTTATCCTCCTCAGCCCGTTTCCTGTTTTCCTCTTCTTCTTTGCGAGCACGTTCTTCCTGCGTAAGAAAGATGAGGTTTAAAAAATGCCACAGATTTCTGGGCACAGTAAATTTGATGGTCAGCAATAAATACATAATACTATTTCCTCATTTCCCTGGTTCTGTTCTGGCCCTTTGTTTACCTGCAATAACAACAATCTCTGAGGTTTTCCTCATGAATATTTGTGACCCTCCCCCTGCTCTGCAAAGGGAGTGAATACACATGCTGCCCTGAGTGACATGCCTGCTAGGATACGCAGCAGCATGTTGTACGTATGCGTAGGACTACAAGTCCCAGCTGTACAATGACACTGTTGATGCAAACAGGATCTTCCGCCTACCTGTTCTTGTGCAATGCTCTGCAGAACTCTAGTCTGTCAGCTCCTGTGCCCAGCATTTGCTCCTCACTGCCTGCAACTACTCAGTAAAGCCTTCAGCCCTGAGTCTGTGCTACTGAAGAGGTTAAAGGGTTTTTAAGGGAGTTAACTACTGATGACCTATCCTCAGGATAGCTCATCAGTATCTGATCGGTGGGGGTCCAACACCCGGGGCCCCCTCCGATCAGCTGTTTGAGAAGGTACCGGCGCAGACAGCAGCAGCTCAGCCAGTGCAGGGGGGCGTGGCCAGCACAGTGACGTCTCGTGTACAGACACATATCTGATCTCTCAGGCTTGTGCACCAAACATCATCATACAGAAGTATTGTAATGCATTGTAAGGGGATCTGACCCCCCAAAAGTAAAAAAAAAATGTGGTAAAAAAGTGAAAAAAGTTAAAAAATAAAGTTTAAAAATTAAATAAATAAAAATTTCAAGTATAATAAAAAAGCGCCATTTTCCCAAAATAAACGTAAAAAAAAAATTGTAAAATAAAAAAGGGATAAAAAGAAAAGTAGACATATTAGGTATTGTCGCGTCCATATCGACCGGCTCTATAAAAATATCACATGATCCACCCCGCCAGGTGAATACAGTACAAAAAAAAAAGTGCCAAAACAGCCATTTTTTTGGTCCTCTTCCCTTACAAAAAGTGTAATAGCAGACGATCAAAAAGGCGTATTTACCACAACATTGTACCAATCAAATTGTCATCTTGTCCTGCAAAAAATGAGACCCTACCTAAGACAATATCTTGAAAAATAAAAAAAATATGGCTCTCAGAAAATGGCAACACAAAAAAAGATTTTATTTTGTTCAAAAATGCATCTAATGTGTAAAACTTACCAAAAATAAAAATGTTAGACATATTGGGTATCGCCACGTTCGTAACAACCTTCTCTATAAAAATATCACATGATTTGCCCCTTCAGGTGAATGCTGTAAAAAATGTTTTAAAAAAACTATACCAAAACAGACATTTTTGTCACCTTGCCTCACAAAAAGTGTAACACCAAGCGATCAAAAAGTCTTATGTACTCCAAAATGGTACCAATGAAATGGTCACCTCATCCCGCAAAAAATAAAACCTCACTTAAGACAATAACTCAAAAAAATAAAAACCAATGGCACCCACAAACCAATCCATCAAAATCTGTGCTGCAAAATCCATATGGCGCTCCTTCCGTTCTGAGTCCTGACATGTGCCCCCACAGCAGTTTACCACCACATATGGGGTGTAGCCGTATTCAGGAGAAAATGGGGAACAAATTATGGGGTGCTTTTTCTCCTGTTAGCCCTTGTGAAAATGAAACATTTGGGGCTAAAGCAACATTTTATTGGAAGAAATTAAACTTTTCATTTTCACAGCCAAGTGTTTCCAAATTCCGTAAAATGCTTAGGGGGTCAAAGTGGTCAGTACACCCCTTAATATATTCTTTGAAGGGTGTAGTTTCCAGAATGGGGTCACTTTTTGAGGGTTTCCGCTCTAGGGGTACGTTAGAGTCTCTCAATTACAAAATGATGCCTAAAAACCATTCTAGCAAAATCTGCCTCCAAAATATGTATGGCGCTCCTTTCCTTCTAACCACTGCCACATGCCTATAGAGCAGTTTACCACCACATATGGGGTATTTACGTAAACTGCAGAATCAGAGTAATGTACATTGAGGTGTAGTTTGCTGTTAACCCTTGCTGTGTTGCAAGAAAAAATTGATTAACATGAAAAATCTGCATAAAAATGAAATTTTTAAATTTCGCCTCCATTTTCTTTTAATTCTTGTAGAACACATAAAGGGTTAACAAAGTTTGTAACATCAGTTTTAAATAATTTGAGGGGTGTAGTTTCTAAAATGGGGTCATTTATGTGTGGTTTCTATTACGTAAGCCCCTCAAAATCCCTTTATATCTGAATTGGGGCTTAAAAAAATGGTTTTGGAAATTTTGAAAAATGGTTTCTAAACTTCTAAGCCTTCTAATGTCCTAAAAAAAGTAAAATGACATTTACAAAATGATGCCAACATAAAGTAGACATATGGGGAATGATGACTGCTAACTATTTTATGAGGCATTACTATGTCTTAAAAGTGGAGAAATTCAAATTCAGAAAATTGTGATTTTTTTAAAAAAATAAAAGGAAAAATATATTGACTCAAATTTACCACTGTCATGAAGTACAATGTGTCACGAGAAAACAGTCTCAGAATGGCTTGGATAAGTTAAAGTGTTCCAAAGTTATTACCACATAAAGTGATACATGTCAGACTAGCAAAAAATGGACTGGGCAGGAAGGTGAAAACAGGCCCGGGGTTGAAAGGGTTAATATCAATATATGGAGGCTTGTAATGTTATGGCCAGGATCACAAAAGTGTTTGGCAACAGGGAAAGTTGTCTTTTCCTCCTTTATAGTGTGACGGTGAGACCTTATCCTCGCTCTGAGTGTCTGCCCTGTTTCCCCCACATAAAAACCCTGAGTGGGGCATTTTGTGTACATAATGAGGTACACCACATTGAATGTAGAACATGTGAATGTTCCAGGAATCTTATAATACTCCTGTGTGTTAGGGATATGTATCCTGTCTGTGGTCAGTATGTGTGGACAGGTTTTGGAGCTCCTCACATTGCAGGGAAAGGTTCCTTTCTGTATATTGGATGGTAGTGAGCTCCTGATCATCAGATTTCTTAAATTTGGAGGTTGTCTTAAGCATAGTACGGGGGGTCTAGGAATATTGTCCTGAGACGATCATCTTTGAGCAGCGTGTGGTGTAGTTTACTTGCGGTTTTTCTTAGTACCTCTAGTTGTGGGTTGTAAGTCACCACTAGAGGTACACGGTTATTGCCTTCTTTTTGTTTTTATTCCAGAAGTTGGTTTCTGGGGATCCTGGTGGCTCTTTTGATTTGGTCCTTAGTTGTGATAGGATGGTAGCCCTGGTTCAAAAATGTCCTCTCAAGGTGGCCTAAGTGTTTATTCCTGTCTGTTGGGCTGGAGCAGATACAATTGTATCTGATGGCCTGACTGTAGACAAGGGATTTTTTAATGTGCTTGGGGTGGAAGCTATCCAATCTCAGGTATGTAGGGCAATCAATGGGTTTTCGATATAGGGATGTGTGTACTAAGTTGTCTTGAATACTTATAATAGTGTCCAGAAAGTTGATTTCTGTATGCGAGTAATTCAATGTCAGGTTTATGGTGGGATGAAAGTTGTTGAAACTCTCGTGGAACCTTAGTTTCTTCAGAGTCGGTCCAGACAATTAGTATGTCATCGATGTAGTGTAAGTAGGCCAAGGGTTTTGTGGAGCAGGATGCCAGAAAATCGTCCACAACACCCCGTCCCCTTAACAGTGGCCTCTACAGCAATCTGCCCCTTAACACTGACCTCCATAGCGGACCACCCCCTTAACTGTGACTTCCACAGCAGCCTGCCCCTAGGGTGGCCAGAGGTCCAGTTTTATGGCTGACAGTCCAGCTTTCAGACTACCTGTCCTTCGTTCGGCGCAGGGCCGGGACGGACATAGGGATGTCCTTTTGAACAGCTCACTCTCAGACAGCAGCACTGTGCTGTCTCTGCATGATCTGCAGGGAGAAAGTCACCCTCCCTCTCACCCCTGCAGCTGACAGAAGTTTATTTTTACCCCATCAGCTGTGGAGTGGGAGAGATCGTGGCCTAATCTGATAAGGGGCGTGGCTTAGTGGGGCTGGGGTTTTGAAGTCCATCTTTTGAGGGTGGCCTGAATGGCCACCCTATCTGCCCCTGAACTGTGACCTCCACAGTACTCCGCTCCTTTAGCAGTATCATCCACAGCACCCTGCCCCTTTAAAGCTGACCTATAGCAGTGAAGAAAAATTGCTCCGTTGTTATGGAAACCTGCAGTAAAACTGTGTGTAAGGGCCTGCGAGCTTCTATTGGCTGATAACAGACATGTGACCATGTGTATGGCAGTTGGGATATGAAAAGAAAGACTTCCAGGCTAACATTGGCTAATGCAGGTCATTTTTTGGGAATATCTCAGGAGCGGTACATCCTACAAAGCTAAATGCGATGGTGCAGATTCCTTTAGTGGACATACACACACACACACACACACACACACACATACACACAGCTTTATATATTAGCCCTTTCACTCCCGGAGGTTTTTTGGGTTATGCATTTTCGTTTTGCGCTCCCTGCCTCCACAGCCATAACTGTTTTATTTTTCTGTTCACATAGCTGTATGAGGGCTTGTTTTTTGCGGGACAAGTTCTACTTTCCAACACCACCATTTAATATTGCATATGGTTTAGTGGGAAGCGGGAAAAAAATTCCAAATCAGGTGAAATTGCAAAAAAAAACGCTATTCCGCTACAGTTCTACAGGTTTCTTATTTACAGCGTTCGATGTGCATTAAAACTGACCCATTACATTCATTCTACTGGTCAGTACGAATCCGGCAATACCTAATATGTATAGTTTAGTAGTAAATAGTAATAGTGATAAAATAATTAGAAAGTTGACCTTTTTTTTTTTCCTTGTCATATCTTGACCCCTATAAGTTTTTGGTATTTATGTGTACGGAGCTGTATGGGGGCTCAATTTTTTCGGGGCGATCTGAAGTTTTTATTGATACCATTCTGGGGTGTGTATGACTTTTTGATCACTTTTTATTTAATTTTTTTTTAGAAAAAAAAAAGGGACAAAAAATGGCGAATCGCCATTTGGACGCTTTTTTCCGCCACACAATTCGCCGTATTGGAATTTTTTTAAATATTTTAAAAGTACGGGTGTTTTCGGTCACGGTGATACCCATGATGTTATTTAGGTATTTATTTTTTAATTATACGGAAAGGGGGGGTGATTTGAACTTTTAGATATATTTTTTTTTATATATTTTTTAACATTTTTTTTATTTTATTTTTTTTACTATTTTAAAGCTCAAGTATGAGCTAATATATTGTAGCTTTTTTTTTTCTTTATGAGCAATCAGGGATTTTCTAGACTGAGATAAATCCAAGAATTGCTCATTTCTTATCCTGGCCTGCCATCTAGTGGCCAGAATAAGAATTGCACTTTGAAAACTGTAATCCTCACCAGCGAGGATTACAGTTTTCATATGGTGTACAGACACCCCGATTGGCCACTCGGGGCGTCTGTACACCACCCGGAAGCGTACGGTTCTGGGTTCAGACGCAACTAGATGCCGTGATCCGTGATCACGGCATCTAAATGCCCAGCAAGATGCCGCCGATCAGGTAAGTAGCGGCAAGTCTCTGCTGTTAGAAACAGCAGAGACTTGCCGGCCATGATTCCCGCCGCACTTGCGAGTGTAAGGGTTAGATATATATAGTACATAGTGTATATAAAATGTACATGCTAAGAGACAGCTCTAGGACACAGTTCTGCCCTGAGCATGCTTATGTCTTATGGGGAGCAGAGCACAGTAGGTGTTAAAAAGCAGTGCTCCAAGGGTTCAGCTCCGCCTTCTGGTGCTTGAACTTGCTCATATGCATATCTCTGCAGCTGTTTAACATACAGACAAAAGAAAGGTATAGTTTTAATGAGCATGATCAGCTATACCAAGCAGTATGCCTGGTTTAATAGGGTTGATCATACTGACATGTTTTAAAGAATTTTTGGTGAAGTTATTTTTCATGTCAATATCTATTTAAAACAAAAACTATATTTGTACAGGCCATTAAGCCAGTAGGCACCACTTTTTAGTCTGTACAGATCATTTGACTACAGTTACATTTTGGTGACACATTCCCTTTAACCTTTAACAAGGGGTTAAAGGGAATGTGTCACCAAAATGTAACTGTAGTTTTCACCTTCCTACCAGGCCATTTTTTGCAAAACTGACATGTGTCACTTTATGTGGTAATAACTTTGGAACACTTGTACTTATCCAAGCCATTCTGAGACAGTTTTCTCATTACACATTGTACTTCATGTCGTAAGTATGAAAATTAGAGATGAGCGAGCACTAAAATGCTCGGGTGCTCGTTATTCGAGTCGAACTTTTCCCGATGCTCGGGTGCTCGTTTCGAATAACGAACCCCATTGAAGTCAATGGGAGGCTCGAGCATTTTTTGCAGGGGACCAAGGCTCTGCCTAGGGAAGGCTGGGTGAAAACCTGGAAACCTCAGAAAATGATGGAAACACCATGGAAATGGACAGGAAACAGCAGGGGCAGCATGCATGGATGCCTCTGAGGCTGCCTAATCCCACCATTACCCCAAATTCTCAGGCAACAGCCTGGTAGTTACCCTCATGGCAATTGTGCTCACCCAGACCAAGAAGCACATGCCCATTACATGTTAGGAAAGCACCCAACTAGGTGCAACGAAGGTCCATCACCGCCAATTTTCAGGGACACGGTAATGGTGACCCACTTAAAAATGCTGCCTGACAACCTGGCGGTGAACCCCTGATTGTCTGTCTTTCAATAAGATTGCAGTGTAAAGCATGGTGGTGAGCCTCAGTATGACTTTTTAGATGGAGATTGCATGTGGTCACGTACTCCCTGGAACCCCATAGTCACCCCTTCTCTGATGTGCTACCCCAGAACATTCTCTGCCCCAATTCACAAGACCTTTTGCAGTCTCCGTGTGCTGACAGTGGGGATTTACCAGTGTTGTCTGAGGAGGTGGTGGACAATGGCGAGACACAGGTGTCGGGGGGTGAGGTAGTTGTATAGGAAGCAAGTTACAGTGGGGACTCCTTGGGGGGACTTTCTCATGATGGGACAGATTCAACTTGGGTGGATCAGGCACAGGAACAGATCAATTTTTTTTTTTGTGTTTATTTAACTTTTATTTAGCACAAATAACCACAGAGATATTTATTGTTCTCTTCGCTGCGCAGTAAGGCGTTGGGGTTCGTCACTTTGATGGCGAGCTGTGCCGCTCTCTCCACAATGATCTTTCGGTTCTTTGAGGAGACGTTGAAGAGATCAGTGAAATTCAGTGAATGACGATGCAGGACCCCAACTTAAAAATTTACCATCAACCGGTACAGTCGTAAATTATGAGCTTGATCAAGTGTGGCATGTGTTCTCTGTATTCTTCTCAGTTTATTACCGTATATGGCAGCTATCCGGAAAAATAGTTTGGAGAGAGAGAAAGATAGGAAAAAGACGTAAATTGTTTGGAGAGAGGGCCTGTAGGTGGACCTCCGGAAAAATAGTTTGGAGAGAGGGCCTGTAGGTGGACCTCCGGAAAAATAGTTTGGAGAGAGGGCCTGTAGGTGGACCTCCGGAAAAATAGTTTGGAGAGAGGGCCTGTAGGTGGACCTCCGGAAAATTGTTTGGAGAGAGGGCCTGTAGGTGGACCTCTGGAAAAATTGTTTGAAGAGAGGGCCTGTAGGGGGCCCTCCTGAAAAATTGTAGTAAAAGAGTGCCAGTTGGACCTCTAAAAAATGGCGTTTTTTTGGTTAGCGTTAGGCAAAGACGACATGGAGGAGGAGTAGGAGGAGTAGAGAAGAGGAATCGGATACATAAGTAATGTTAATCTTTAGCTGCTTTCCCCCAGAGGAGATTTGAATTCCGGTGAAATCCAGGCTTTGTTCATTTTAATAAGCGTCAGCCTGTCAGCACTGTCAGTTGACAGGCGTGTACGCTTATCGGTGATGACGCCACCAGCTGCACTGAATACCCGCTCTGACAGCACGCTAGCGGCAGGGCAGGCCAGCACCTCCAAGGCGTACAGCGCCAGTTCAGGCCACGTGTCCAGCTTTGAAACCCAGTAGTTGTATGGAGCAGAGTGATCACGCAGGACGTTGGTATGGTCAGCTAGGTACTCCCTCACCATCTTTCTGTACAGCTCCCCCCTACTCTGCCTAGACTGGGGACAGGTGACAGTGTCTTGCTGGGGTGACATAAAACTGGCAAAGGCCTTGGAGAGCGTTTCCCTGCTAGTGCTGGACAAGCTGCCTGCTCGGCTCCTCTCCCCCGCTACTTGGCCCACAGAACCATGCCCTCTGCTGCTAGCGGCGTCAGATGGGAAGGATTGTTTCAGCTTGTGCACCAGGGCCTGTTGATATCTATTCACTCTCATACTCTTTTCCTCTGCAAGGATGAGAGTGGAAAGGTTCTGCTTGTACCGTGGGTCCAGGAGAGTGAACACCCAGTAATCGGTGTTTGAAAAAATGCTTCTAACGCGAGGGTCACGGGATAGGCAGCCTAACATGAAGTCTGCGATGTGCGCCAGAGTCCCAACACGTAAGAATTCCCTCTCCTCACTGGCCTGACTCTCCATTTCCTCCTCTTCCTCCTCCTCCAAGTCCTCCTCTTCAGCCCATACACGCTCAAGAGTTAAGGACTGAGCACTGGTACCCTCTACTGTCTCGCCGACATTCTCCTCCTCTTCCTCATCCCCCTCCTCCGATACGCACTGAGAAACAGACCGGAGGGTGCTCTGGCTATCAAGCGACGTATCTTCCTCCACCATCTCTTGTGACAAGCGCAAAGCATCCGACTTTATGCTGAACAGTGAGTTTTTCAACAGGCAAAGCAGCGGGACGGTGAGGCTGATAATGGCGGCATCGCCGCTGACCATCTGTGTTGACTCCTCAAAGTTGCTCAACACCTGGCAGATATCAGACATCCACGTCCACTCCTCATTGTAGACTTGTGGAATCTGACTGACCTGACTACCAGTTCAGGTGGAAGTTGACATCTGGCAGTCTACAATCGCTCTGCGCTGCTGGTAAACTCTGGATAACATGTTTAATGTCGAATTCCATCTCGTGGGCACGTCGCACAACAGTCGGTGAGCGGGCAGTTGTAGGCGGCGCTGCGCTGCCCTGAGAGTGGCAGCATCTGTGGTCGACTTGCAGAAATGCGCACAGATGCGGCGCACCTTGGTGAGCAAATCAGACAGATTGGGGTATGTCTTGAGGAACCGCTGAACTATTAGATTGAACACGTGGGCCAGGCATGGCACATATGTCAGTCTGCCGAGTTGCAGAGCCGCCACCAGGTTACGCCCGTTGTCACACACAACCATGCCTGGCTTGAGGTTCAGCGGTGCCAGCCACACAACGGTCTGCGCCGTGATGCCCTGTAACAGCTCTTGGCCGGTGTGCCTTTTGTCACTTAAGCTCAGCAGTTTGAGCACCACCTGCTGGCGCTTACCCATGGCACTGCTGCTGCGCCTAGAGCTACCGACTGAAGGCGCCGTGCCCACAGATGGTAATTCGGAGGAGGAGGTGGAGGAGGAGGAGGGGTCGGAGGAGGAGGCATAGTATGTCTGAGAGACCGTGACCGAGGTAGACCCCGCAATCCTCAGTGTGGGCAGTACATGAGCGGCCCCAGGGTCAGTCTCGGTCCCAGCCTCCACCAAGTTAACCCAATGTGCCGTCAGTGATATATAGTGTCCCTGCCTGGCAGCACTTGTCCACGTGTCCGTGGTTAGGTGGACCTTCTCAGAAACAGCGTTGGTCAGGGCACGGATGATGTTCTGTGACACGTGCTGGTGTAGGGCTGGGACGGCACATCGGGAAAAATAGTGGCGGCTGGGGACCGAATACCGAGGGGCAGCCACCGCCATGAGATTTCGAAAGGCCTCGGTCTCTACCAGCCTATAGGGCAGCATCTCCAGGCTCAGCAATTTGGAGATGTGGACGTTGAGGGCTTGGGCATGTGGGTGGGTGGAACTGTATTTCCTCTTGCGCTCCAGCGTCTGCTGTAAAGACAGCTGAACGCTGCGCTGGGACACATTGGTGGACACTGTGGAGGATCGTGGAGGCGAAGGTGTGGTTTTCCGGCGGGAGGCGCTCGTGCCGGGGTCCTGGGCAGGGGTTGACTAGCAGAGGCAGCGAGTGACACAGGGGAAGGAGCAGTGGTGTGACCCGCAGGAGGTGGTGAACGGCCTTGGTTCCATTGAGTGGGGTGTTTAGCACTCATATGCCTGCGCATGCTGGTGGTGGTTAGGCTAGTAGTGGTGGCACCCCTGCTGATCCTGGTGTGGCACAGGTTGCACACCACAGTCCGTCGGTCATCCTCACTTTCTTTAAAGAACCTCCTGACTTGTGAACATCTAGGCCTCGCCACGGGAGCTTCACTACGTGAAACAGTTGCTGCTGATGCACCAGCTTTGGCCCTGCTTCTCCCTCTGGCCACACCACTGCCTCTTCCAACCTGTTCTGGTGCAGCACTCGCCTCCGCCTCAGAAGCACTGTCTTCACTCGGCTTATCGACCCAGCTTGGTCAGTCACCTCGTCATCCTCCGATTCCTCAGTCTGCTCCCCCCTCGGACTTCCTGCCCTGACAACAACTTCACCACTGTATGACAACCGTGTCTCCTCATCGTCACCTCTTTCCAAACTTCTTCCACTAACTCAACATTGTCATCATCATCATCATCACCCACAGACTGCGACAGTTGGAAAACTTGGGCATCGGGAACGAGGTCAGCAGCAACCTGAGAAGTGGTTTGTGACTCTGGGAAGGGTCCAGAAAACAGTTCCTGAGAGTATGCCGGATCGCATTCCAAATTTTCCTGGGAGGGGGCAGACTGGGGGGAAGGAGGTTGAGGTGGGGGAGCCAGAGGAGTGCTCCCTTGGGTAACGTGGGTGGACTGTGTGGAAGACTGACTGGTGGACAAATTACTTGAAGCATTGTCCGCAATCCACGACATCAGCTGTTCGCACTGTTGTGGTTTCAACAGTCCTCTACCACGTGTCCCTGTAAGTTGAGACATGAAGCTAGGGATTGTAGCTCT
>ONZH01031314.1:0-32023 GCA_900303285.1 Rhinella marina
TTTAAAGAAAAAAAAGTTTTTGCATTGCTGATTCCCAAGAACATTATTTTTTTTATTTTCTTTCTATGGAGTTGTGTGGGGGCTTAATTTTTGCGGGACAACTTGTATTTTTCATTGGTATCCTTTTTTAGTAAATGACGCTTTTTGATCGCTTGTTATTACGTTTTTTCGGTGGCAACTAAGAATAAATTAGCAATTCTGTCTTGTTTTTTTTTAATTTTTTTTTTATTGTGTTTACCGTAGGGGCTCATTTTTGTGATATTTATGTAGTCCGGGTCGTTACGGACGTGGCAATACCAAACATATGGGGGAGATTTTTTTTTTTGCATTTTTTTTTCATTGAAAAGCGTATTTTCAATGGAAAAAAATAATATTTTTTATTTTTTATTGGATTTTTTAATAGAATAAATGTGTTTTTTTTTTACTTTTTTTTACCACTTATAGTCCCTTTGTGGGACTATTAACAATCAATATTCTGATTGCCTTTAAAATGGCAATGCATATCCCTATAGTGCATTGCATTTTAATGACAATGCTATTCAGAATTTGACCAGCAGGTGGCGCCAGAGAGGCGCAGCCTGCTGGTATCTACTCAAGGCTGGTCTGGGGCCTAGATCAGACCCCTGCCAGCCTTCCCACACATCGGCACCCTGTGATCGCTTTTGCAGGGTGCCGATGGGAGACAGAGGGAGACCGCTCCCTCTGTCAGCACATTACATGCGGCGGGCGCCATTGCCCACGGCATGTAAAGTGTTAAACAGCCCGGATCGGCACTCCTGCCGGTCCGGGCTGTTAGAGCAGGGCCGCGGCTATCATGTGAGAGCCGGGCCCATGCTCCCCGCTGCACGGGAGACCCGTGCAGCGCTTAGATTGGGCCGCCGTGAAAAAGCGGCGGCCCAGCCTAAGGCCCCTTAGTGACCGCCGTAAAAAGGCGTATGGGTGGTCACTAAGGGGTTAATCTCACTGCCAAGGAAGAACTTGACTTGCTTGTCAGCTGGTTAGGCCCAGAATCTGCAGAACGGGTAAAGACATTAAGGGCAGTTCATGCAGGCCACTCAGAGGAAGGTCTCACTGCAGCATGGGAGAGACTTGAACAAACCTATGGCAGTCCTGAAGCTATAGAGAGTGCATTATTCAAGAGACTTCAGGCCTTCCCAAAGATAAATGGCAAGTACAACCGCAAGCTCCAGGATCTGAGCGACCTACTAAAAAAATTAGAATTGGCTAAAATGGACCCACGTCTACCAGGACTGAGTTACCTTGGTAAGGCCCATGGCGTCAATCCATTCATGTTGAAACTACCACAATTCATGCAAGAAAAATGGGCAGACCAGGGCTCCAGATACAAGAGAGAACACAATGTATCTTTTCCCCCTTTCTCTTATTTTTCCAGATTCATCAGTGACCAAGCTCGGAAGAAGAATGATCCCAGCTTCGACTTCATAGAATCCAGTCTACCTGCTTCATCCTCATGCTCAAGGTATGACAACCCAACAAGTAAACATAGAGACTTAAGGGGAACAGTATCCGTTAGAAAGACAAAGGTTCCACTTATTGCAGCCTCCACTACTAGGAAGGACACCCCTGTCCTTAAGGAAAAAGACCCTAACCGCATGTGTCCTATCCACAAAAGACCTCATCCTTTAAAAGAATGTTGTGGGCTTAGGGCAAAGACTTTGCAAGAACGCAGAGAGACACTCAAAGAGCTTGGAATGTGTTACAAGTGTTGTGCCTCATCAAATCACATGGCAAAAGACTGTAAGGCTATTATCAGATGTGCAGAATACAACAGTGACAAGCATGTTACAGCAATGCATCCTACCTTGCCTCCAGACAACGCATCTCAAGCCGCAACCAATGCCGTCCCACCCCATGGCGGGGAGCCACTGACTCAAGAGCTAGCTGCAATGACTGTCTCCTCTTCCTGTATGGAAATATGTGGCAACGAGACTGGTTCCAAGTGCTGCGCAAAGGTGTGTTTGGTCAACGTATACCCAGAAGGGCAGTCTTAAAAAGCCACCAGAATGTATGCCATTATAGACAATCAAAGCAATAGGTCTCTGGTGATGCCTAAATTCTTTAAGATCTTCAGTGTAAAGGGAGAAGCAACACCATACACCCTCAACACTTGTTCTGGTCGTGTAGAGACTTATGGAAGAAGAGCTACTGGATACATTATCTCCTCCATTAAAGGGAACATTCATATACCCTTGCCAACGTTAATTGAATGTGACCAGATACCTGATGAAAGAGATGAAATTCCTACTCCAGAAGCTGCATACCACCATCCCCACTTGAAACATCTAGCTAATGAGATTCCCCCTATGGACATGTATGCTGACGTCTTACTCTTGCTCGGGAGAGACATTCTGAGGGTCCATAAGGTATGGCAACAATGCAATGGTCCTGACAATGCCCCATATGCGCAGAGACTCGACTTAGGCTGGGTTATTGTGGGCAATGTAGGTATTGATAAAAGCCACAAACCATCTCAAGTGAATTCCTTCAAAACCTTTGTGACCAGCAATGGTCGTCCAACTCACTTTAGACCATGTGTTTATCATTACGAGGTAAAGGAAAGGCTTTCTGACTTCCCTAAGGAACCAGACATCATTTCTACCCTTTATGACCACTTAGGAAGATCAGTGTTTTGTACAACACCAGAAGACAACAGGTTAGCCCTGTCCATAGATGACAAAGAGTTTATTAAAATAATGGACAATGGATTCTTCAAAGATGCATCTAACCACTGGGTTGCGCCTTTACCTTTCCGTGCTGTAAGAACCAAACTTCCTAACAACCGAGAACAGGCGCTATCCAGATTTAGCTCTTTGCAACGTACTTTGAGAAACAAACGGAAATGAAAAACCATTTTGTGGCCTTCATGGAAAGAATATTTCACAATGATCATGCAGAGCTGGCTCCACCTTTGCAAGAGCATGAAGAATGCTGGTACCTTCCCTCTTTTGGGGTATATCACCCACGAAAACCAAATCAGATAAAAGTGGTATTTGACTCAAGTGCCAAACATCATGGCGTATCTCTGAACGACGTTCTTCTCACCGGTCCAAAAATGACATAATCTGGTAGGAGTACTTATGAGATTCAGAAAGGAGCCAATTGCCATTACTGCTGACACTGAACAAATGTTTCATTGCTTTATCGTACGGCAAGACCACAGAAATTACCTCAGGTTTCTTTGGCACCAAGACAATGACACCAACAAGGAAATGGTTGAATACCGCATGAAGGTTCACGTGTTCGGTAACAGTCCTTCACCTGCTGTCGCTACATATGGCCAGCGTAGGGCTGCCTCTGATGGTGAGTCAGAGTTTGGGAAGGATGCCCAAAACTTCGTTGAAAGAGACTGCTACGTGGACGACACACTCAAATCCTTGCCCACAGCGGAGGAAGCCATAGACCTGCTCAAAAGGACACAAGGTATGCTTTCAAAATCTTGTCTGAGGTTACATAAAATTGCCTCTAATTGTCCTGCTGCAATGAAAGCCTTCCAGCCCAGTGATCACGCCACAGAATTCAGAGACTTGAATCTAGGAATAGACAATCCACCAGTACAGAGAAGTCTGGGTTTGAAGTGGGACTTATCGAATGACTCCCTTGGTTTTCAAGTAAGCTGTGCAGATAAACCATTTACTAAACGGGGAGTTCTCTCAGAGGTGAACGGCCTATATGATCCCCTGGGATTTGTAGCACCTTTGACTGTACAAGGCAAATTCCTGTTAAGACAGCTCTCAGAGTCTATTGTGGACTGGGATGCTCCACTGCCCTCAGATAAACGGCAAAAGTGGGAGTTATGGAAGGAATGCTTGCATGCATTAGACAGTACGCATATACCATGATGCTACACTCCAACTACCCTTACAACAACTCGGAGGAAAGAAGTCCACATATTCTCAGACGCATCTACTGAAGCTATTGCAGCTGTTGCCTATTTGAAAGTAATAGACTATTACAATGAAGCTCATGTTGGATTTCTGTTTGGAAAGGCTAAATTAGCTCCGAAACCTGAACACACCATTCCTAGGCTTGAACTTTGTGGAACTGTACTAGCTGTAGAGATTGCCGACTTTATACAGCGAGAGCTAGACATTCCTGTGGATGACATTCAATTTTACACAGATAGCAAGCTTGTTCTGGGTTATATATACCCAGAAAGTCCTCTAAACCTTAACAGTGACACTATGTTACATCTCATCTCAATCCCGCAGATTGCACTACCAGACCAGGATCTGGTAGAGTCTCTGCATATTCTTCTTGGTTAACAGGTCCAGAGTTTTTGCTGAACTAGAGTGAAGAAACTGCTACTCAAGATGTCTTCAGTCTCCGAGACACTCATGAAGATCCAGAGATTCGCCCTGAAGTTAGTACCCTTGCCACCAAGTCTGAAAGGATGCCTGGCTTGGGCTGTCATCGCTTTGAACACTTCTCCAGATGGTCTAGACTTGTTCACACCATTGCAAGGTTAGTCCACATTGTAGTGTTGTTGTGCTGAGAAACGTAGCGCTGAATGTGGCAGTTGGCACGTATGCCATAAACCTCTCTCTGTAGAAGATATTGCCCTATGTGAGTTGCTTGTGATACGTAACTTACAGCAGAGTGCCTTTCACTAAAATGTATACATGACGAGTAAGACATTCCAAAAAGCAGTCCCATTGCTAACTTGAAACCAGTAATTGACGATCATGGCATGCTGAGAGTAGGTGGTCGCCTAAACAAGTCCAAGTTAGAGATTTCAGAAAGGAATCCCCTTATTATACCTGCCAATCACCATGTTACTACGCTGCTGATAAGGCATTATCATGAAAGAATCAAGCACCAAGGCAGACATTTCACTGAGGGCGCTTTAAGAACCGCAGGTTTTTGGATAGTGGGAGCAAAAAGACAAGTTGCTCATATAATTCACCATTGCATTAAATGTCGCAAGTCAAGAGGAAAATTACAACATCAACAAATGTCTGATTTGCCAGTTAATCGGACAAGCACTGAACCACCGTTTACTTATGTTGGTCTGGATGTCTTTGGGCCATGGACAGTCACTGCATGTAGAACCAGAGGTGGTCACGCAGACAGCAAACGATGGGCAGTGTTGTTTACTTGCTTAGGTGTACGTGCTATACACATTGAAGTAAAAGAATCCATGAACACTTCTAGCTTCATCAATGCCTTAAGACGATTCCTCTCCATCAGAGGACCTGTAAAGCAAATAAGATCTGACTGTGGAACCAACTTCATAGGGGCCTGCCAAGAATTACAAATTGACTCAAAGCCAATTCAAAACTACTTGGCCGACAATGGTTGTACATGGATCTTTAACCCCCCTCATGCCTCACATATGGGCGGTTCATGGGAAAGAATAATAGGCATCACTCGCAAAATATTGGACTGTATGCTTATGGACTCAAACGTCTCAAGGCTCACCCATGAGACTTTGACCACCTTCCTAGATGAAGTATTTGCTATTGTCAACTCAAGACCTCTTGTACCTGTATCAATGGACCCAGAATCCCCTGCCATTCTCACTCCAGCAACTCTTCTCACTCAGAAGTTTGGATCTGTTTCTAACCCACCTGAAGAGTCTTCATCTGGTAATCTATATCAGAAACGGTGGAAACATGTTCATCATCTGGCCAACTGCTTCTGGAACAGGTGGAAAAAGGAGTACTTAACCCTTCTTCAAGGACGAAGGAAGTGGCAACTGGTCAAGCCAAACTTACAAATAGGAGATCTTGTTCTCATGAAGGACCAGAAGGTGGAAAGAAACTCCTGGCCCATGGGTCTCATCTCAAAAATCTTCAACAGTGAAGACGGCAAGGTCCGTAAAGTGGGAGTGACCATTGCAAAACAAGGCGATTGCAAGTCCTTTATCAGGCCTATATCTGAGATTGTTCTTCTCTTACCAGTGGAGAAATGATTTCACTTGCCATAAGGAACTTTTATGGAACTTTTTGTCCATTTAGTCGTTTATCACTGGACAATTCCTAGAACACTGCAGATATTCCAACCATTGGACTGTTCCTGTTCACCTATTCAAGTTTATAGTGTTTTCTTGTTACCTTTTATCTTTCAGGTTCTACAGTCATGGCCAAAAGTTTTGAGAATGATACAAATATTAATTTTTTACAAAGTCTACTGCTTCAGTTTTTATAATGGCAATTTGCATATACTCCAGAATGTTATAAAGAGTGATCAGCTTAACAGCAATTACTTGCAAAGTCAATATTTGCCTAGAAAATGAACTTTATCCCCCAAAACACATTTCAACATCATTGCAGCCCTGCCTTAAAAGGACCAGCTAACATCGTTTCAGTGATTGCTCCATTAACACAGGTGTGGGTGTTGATGAGGACAGGGCTGGAGATCAATCTGTCATGATTAAGTAAGAATGACACCACTGGACACTTTAAAAGGAGGCTGGTGCTTGGCATCATTGTTTCTCTTCTGTTAACCATGGTTATCTCTAAAGAAACATGTGCAGTCATCATTGCACTGCACAAAAATGGCCTAACGGAAGAGTATCGCAGCTAGAAAGATTGCACCTCAGTCAACAATCTATCGCATCATCAAGAACTTCAAGGAGAGAGGTTCCATTGTTGCCAAAAAGGCGCCAGGGCGCCCAAGAAAGACCAGCAAGCGCCAGGACCATCTCTTAAAAGTGTTTCAGCTGCGGGATCGGGCTACCAGCAGTGCAGAGCTTGCTTGCTCAGGAATGGCAGCAGACAGGTGTGAGTGCATCTGCATGCACTGTGAGGCGGAGACTCTTGGAGCAAGGCCTGGTCTCAAGGAGGGCAGCAAAGAAGCCACTTCTCTCCAGAAAAAAACATCAGGGACAGACTGATATTCTGCAAAAGGTACAGGGAGTGGACTGCTGAGGACTGGGGTAAAGTCATTTTCTCTGATGAATCCCCTTTTCGATTGTTTGGGACATCTGGAAAACAGCTTATTCAGAGAAGACGAGGTGAGCGCTACCACCAGTCTTGTCTCATGCCAACTGTAAAGCATCCTGAAACCATTCATGTGTGGGGTTGCTTCTCAGCCAAGGGAATCGCCTCTCTCACAGTCTTGCCTAAAAACACAGCCATGAATAAAGAATGGTACCAGAATGTCCTCCGAGAGCAACTTCTCCCAACCGTCCAAGAGCAGTTTGGCGCTCAACAATGCCTTTTCCAGCATGATGGAGCACCTTGCCATAAAGCAAAGGTGATAACTAAATGGCTCAGGGAACAAAACATAGAGATTTTGGGTCCATGGCCTGGAAACTCCCCAGATCTTAATCCCATTGAGAACTTGTGGTCAATCATCAAGAGACGGGTGGACAAACAAAAACCTACAAATTCTGACAAAATGCAAGCATTGATTGTGCAAGAATGGATTGCTGTCAGTCAGGATTTGGTCCAGAAGTTGATTGAGAGCATGCCAGGGAGAATTGCAGAGGTCCTGAAGAAGAAGGGTCAACACTGCAAATATTGACTTGCTGCATTAACTCATTCTAACTGTCAATATAAGCTTTTGTTACTCATAATATGATTGCAATTATATTTCTGTATGTGATAAAAACATCTGACAAACACACATAAAAACCAGTGGGCAGCAGATCATGTGAAAATATAATATTTGTGTCATTCTCAAAACTTTTGGCCATGACTGTAGTATTTCTACTGAACATTATATGGACATTCATGTTTATTATATAGTGAAATCCAAGGATTTCAGATGGGGAGTGTGCTGTTCCAGCATTTTATTTTTCTCCATTATCATTATTGCCTATTTGTGTGTATAATTATTATGTTATACAATGCTGCCACCCTGTGGTCATTCTTGTTATAGGTTCTGAATGTATAATGTAATTCCCATATGCCTTTGCTCTCTGCTTTTTCCTCCCTTTTCTGTGACATCAGTTCCTGTTTTTCTCAATTCCTCAGTTATCTTCTCCTACAACAGACACAGAGCTGGTGAGAGCATTCGTTTTTGACCTCTAATGTCCCCTAAGGTCCTCTAATATCCTGTTATTTCCTCTAATGTCCTCCATATGTAAATCTTCAATAAACTACCAAAGCATCTTCATCTGGATCTTCACATGCAACTGGTACCACAACCTATGGGATATTAGTGAGTTCAGCTATCTACCATTGCTTGTACAGGGATTACCACTCACAACCAGTCAGAGACTTCTCTTACGTACATCTGTGGCAGAATAATCACAAATACTATCTATGGCATCACAAGCAGTATCAGCCAACATAATCCGACGTGCCCAAAGATGTATAGATGTGAATGTAGACCATTTTCAGCATCTTTTGTGACTTTCGGGTAATAAAAAAAAAAATAATCCACTTACTCGTTGATTTTGTCATACTATGGCTTGAGATGGGCTACTTTTTAATGGGCCACCCTGTATAATATTGCTTGATCATTTAATCTGTACTGTACATTTTGTCTAGTTTCCATTTGCAAAACTGATTGACCATATTAGTCCAAACTTAACCGATTCAGTTCACCTAGGGTTCATTCACGCTCCACTGTTTTTCATCTATATTTATGAGCGAACAAAAAAAAAAAGAACCTAGTCCTACAGAGATTATAGGCGCATAATAGAAGTACAAGTGTGCCTCTTCTATGTCTTTTCAAATACAGATATAAAATTGTGAAAATAATACCGCACTGTGAAAGCAGCCTTGAAGCAACATTAAACCCCCAAAGTATGAGAGAAGTAAGTGAAATAATCTTGCCCACAATGTTTGTCAGTTTACATCATTATCTGAAAAATTGTGTTAGATTACACTTTTAATACACGAAAAGATTTATAAAACCAAATAAATAAAACATTAAAATCATATATTACCACATATAAGCTGCCATACACACCTATGTGAAATCACTTATAGACTATAGTTGCAACTATATCCCACATAGTACTGAGATAAGATGTGTGCTATTATTACATTCATAGAGTCACTGACAACAATGATTGATACGTTGTATGTCTCTCCAAAAAAAGTTTCCGTTCAGATGAAACAGCTGGTATTGAAAAAAGCTGGTTAGGAATGTTCCAGTGGCAAACAAGTAGTTCAGTCTTATATTAGAATATACTACGTAGCAGTGTTGCCAAAAAGCATATGCCCTCTGGGCTCTTACCACACCAGGAATGAAACCGTATCTCTGACCTTCTCTTTTGGAGGTAGATCAATGTCGGTCTAGTGTAATTCTTCTCTCCCTGTATGGGTAACAGTAGGGGATGGTTGTGAGCCCAGCAGTTTTAGTGTAACGCTCTTCCTTCAGCGTGTAGTTTCACCGCGCTCCGTACTCGCGGGTCACGTGGTGTTAGAGTCATGTGATGCTTGGATCATATGATCGGGGGTTCGGCTTCAGTTTTCAGCTCCAGTCAGCCTCAATAATTGTTCAGCCTTTCGCAGAATCTCCCTGTAATTATCGCAATGGGTAATCGATATAGGTCCGGACCTTATACCCAGGATACGGCAGACGCGTTTCGGAGAACAATCTCCTTCCTCAGTGGCAATAATGGGGGATCTGTCTTTCGCCTTTTTATAGTAGGTTCAAGGTATCCATTAAACATGGACTGGATTTCAGGCTGATGGAGTCACATTTCCATTTTGTAAATTAAGTCCATATCATATGTGAACAGACACATGCATCTTCTATGCGTTTTTTGTTAAAAAATGTGAATTTGGCTGGCATATTTATCATAATATAATAATAAACCAAATACAATCAAAATAGGTACAATAAATGTAAAAAAATATAAAATATATAAAAGCAGTGCAAAATAATGTACAGTCATGGCCAAAAGTTTTGGGAATGATACAAATATTAATTTTTACAAAGTCTACTGCTTCAGTTTTTATAATGGCAATTTGCATATACTCCAGAATGTTATAAAGAGTGATCAGCTTAACAGCAATTACTTGCAAAGTCAATATTTGCCTAGAAAATGAACTTTATCCTCCAAAACACATTTCAACATCATTGCAGCCCTGCCTTAACCACTTCAAGACCAGGCCTAATTTTGCAAATCTGACATGTGTCACTTCATGTGGTAATAACTTTGGAACGCTTTTACTTATCCAAGCCATTGAGAGACTGTTTTCTCATAACACATTGTACTTCATGTTAATGGTAAATTTGAGTCAATATGTTTTACCTTTATTTATAAAACATCAAAATTCACTGAAAATTTTGGAAAAAAAAAAATCACAATTTTTTAAATATTAATTTCTCTGCTTTTAAGTTGCATAGGGATATCTAATAACATTGTTATTAATGAACATTCACCATATGTCCACTTTATGTTGGCATAATTTTGGAAATGTAATTTTATTTTTTGAGGACGTTAGAAGGCTTCAAATTTTAGATGTAATTTTTAAGATTTTCATGAAAATTTCCAATAGTTAATTTTAAAGGACCTTTGCAGTTCTAAAGTGACTTTGAGGGGCTTAAATAATAGAAACCTCCCATAAATGAACATATTTTAGACACTACAGCCCCCAATGTAATCAAAACTGATTTTACAAAGTTTGTTAACCCTTTAGATGTCCCACAAGAATTAAAACAGAAGGAAGGTGAAATTTAAAATATATATATTTTTTGCAGATTTTCAATTTTTAATTCATTTTTCCCATAAGATAGAAAGGGTAAACCGCAAATCAAACCTGAATATTTATTTTCCTGATTCTGAAGTTTGCAAAAACACCCCATATGTGGTTGTAAACTGCTCTGTGACCGGCAGTAATGAGAGGGAGATAGTACAAGCATTTGTGATGGCTTTCACAGCTTGTCAGAGTGATCAAAAGCCTGGAGACCAGGAAAAAAGGTCTCAGGTTAAAGTTCCATGTTCTTGGCTGTCAGGAGGCAGCTGAGTCATGGAGCTTCTATGTACAGGTGCTGCACACAGGGGGCAAAGCTCAAGGACGTTTATAGTCAATGGGCAGACTTGAAGTGGTTAAAAGGACCAGCTAACATCGTTTCAGTGATTGCTCCATTAACACAGGTGTGGGTGTTGATGAGGACAGGGCTGGAGATCAATTTGTCATGATTAAGTAAGAAGGACACCACTGGACACTTTAAAAGGAGGCTGGTGCTTGGCATCATTGTTTCTCTTCTGTTAACCATGCTTATCTCTAAAGAAACACGTGCAGTCATCATTGCACTGCACAAAAATGGCCTAACAGGGAAGAGTATCGCAGCTAGAAAGATTGCACCTCAGTCAACAATCTATCGCATCATCAAGAACTTCAAGGAGAGAGGTTCCATTGTTGCCAAAAAGGCGCCAGGGCGCCCAAGAAAGACCAGCAAGCGCCAGGACCGTCTCTTAAAAGTGTTTCAGCTACGGGATCGGGCTACCAGCAGTGCAGAGCTTGCTCAGGAATGGCAGCAGGCAGGTGTGAGTGCATCTGCACGCACTGTGAGGCGGAGACTCTTGGAGCAAGGCCTGGTCTCAAGGAGGGCAGCAAAGAAGCCACTTCTCTCCAGAAAAAAACATCAGGGACAGACTGATATTCTGCAAAAGGTACAGGGAGTGGACTGCTGAGGACTGGGGTAAAGTCATTTTCTCTGATGAATCCCCTTTTCGGTTGTTTGGGACATCTGGAAAACAGCTTATTCGGAGAAGACGAGGTGAGCGCTACCACCAGTCTTGTCTCATGCCAACTGTAAAGCATCCTGAAACCATTCATGTGTGGGGTTGCTTCTCAGCCAAGGGAATCGCCTCTCTCACAGTCTTGCCTAAAAACACAGCCATGAATAAAGAATGGTACCAGAATGTTCTTCGAGAGCAACTTCTCCCAACCGTCCAAGAGCAGTTTGGCGCTCAACAATGCCTTTTCCAGCATGATGGAGCACCTTGCCAAAAAAGCAAAGGTGATAACTAATTGGCTCAGGGAACAAAACATAGAGATTTTGGGTCCATGGCCTGGAAACTCCCCAGATCTTAATCCCATTGAGAACTTGTGGTCAATCATCAAGAGACGGGTGGACAAACAAAAACCTACAAATTCTGACAAAATGCAAGCATTGATTGTGCAAGAATGGACTGCTATCAGTCAGGATTTGGTCCAGAAGTTGATTGAGAGCATGCCAGGGAGAATTGCAGAGGTCCTGAAGAAGAAGGGTCAACACTGCAAATATTGACTTGCTGCATTAACTCATTCTAACTGTCAATATAAGCTTTTGTTACTCATAATATGATTGCAATTATATTTCTGTATGTGATAAAAACATCTGACAAACACACATAAAAACCAGAGGGCAGCAGATCATGTGAAAATATAATATTTGTGTCATTCTCAAAACTTTTGGCCATGACTGTATAAGGAGTGCAAAATATACAGGCCATTTTCGAAAGTATGTATTGGGTAATATACACATTTTATCCATTTTTAAGGAAGTGTTAACATCATATGTCCCATATATGTACGATTGTGGTAGATATTCCATTCAGGATACGAGGGTATAAACGCAAAGAAGGGGATTTATTTTCACTTTATTATAATTTTTCTCTGGAGTTGGATGACCCAGCGGATATTGCACCTATATTTCCATTGGACAGTGTGTGCCTCTCTATTTAGATTTTTATATATTACATCATTATCTGTTTGGGTCAGTGTTATCAAAATCCTACAGAGAACACATCCACTTTATCTATCTTTAAATGATGGCTGGCTCAGGGGGCTGGGCTTTCCAAAGGGGCTGAAACATAAAATCTATTTATCTTACTGTAGCCAGGGCACAGTAGAGAGGCTTCTGATCCAGTCAGTTGTCTTACAGCCATTCACATCACGGTGAGAAGGAGAAGAGGGTCCATTTCTTAGTTCTAATGTGTTTCAAAATAGGACCGATGGAATAAAGGGAGGGAAAATGCATTTTCTGTGTTTAGTATTCTTTTAAAGGGTTTGTCTAAGCGCAAACAACTTCTTTAAAGGGAAGCTGACAGCTGACTTTTTCAGGAGAAGATCCAATTGCTATACCATTCCCCTGCAATGACCACTTCATGGACTGGCCAGGTCTGTCATGGCAAGAGCTATTGCTTGTTAGTGACTCTTAAAGGATGGGGGTCCTGATAAATAACCTACTCCACCTATGATGTTCAGATGACCTAATATAAATAGAGCATATGGTAAGGGATTGTAGAGTTTACACTAAAAAATATAAATGGGTATATTCTAGGAGGATTCTAGGAAAGTGGAATGAAAACTTGTGTAGCTGTATTGGCTTCCATATTGTTTGTCAGCTATCCTAACCTGAAACTGATAACAAAGAAATGGTAACAGAACGACAGAAAAGGAGAACTCAGGGACTTGTCATTACTCTTTACAGTTGAGACTTCAGGGGAAAGCCTCTTTAAATTGACATTTACTAAATATTTGGAAATGTTCATGACTTTGGACAGCTTAATATGTTTTTTTTTCCTTCATAACTGATTAGACTTTCTAGAGCAATAGCTTGTGATTGCGGCAGACAGTTTAGTTAAACCCTTGTGTGCTGCACATTATCATGCTGGCTGAAAGCAGCTTGTCACTGAGACCAGAATTTTGGTTGCTGTCATAGTAAACATTATAATATAATAAAGTGCCTTCCGGATATAACATCATTTTAAATCATAGTGATGCACAATGGGGAAATAGTAATAACAATTACAATACCTTCATTACATTTTTCAATTGTAACACAATTGTGGATTATATTTTTATGTCACGTGAAGCTAGGGCAGGAAATGATGGAAAATGTAACAAATTGTAAATTGTTTGTGTGCCTATCTGAGGTGTGGAGCAGCACCCAATCTGAATTTTGCTGAAAGCAAAAACATAATGAGATAGGTACAATATTATTACCTAGCTTCTCTTCATTTGCATAATGATTGCACAACAAATGTTGGAAATACCCTAGTCAAGAGCAAGGAGACAACCTGATTTTGTGTCTTTGTGAAGACAGGTAATTAAATCGGAGAGCAATGGAAGAGTGAGAAAAAGACAGGAAGAACAGGAAACATGGAGGTTTATATTAAGGAAAGTTAATAGAAGAACTGGAATGGTGGAAATTATATTTCCATTTACTGTTTCTGTTCATTGTTATATACTTTTGTACATTATTTCTTCTTACCATAGACCAGATCATGTTAAAAGGTTTTCTATTCGCAAAACATCTCTCCTCAAGGTATGAATTCAGTCCTTGTGTTATGATTGTGTATTATGTATTGAGTGAATAGTAGAGTTGAGCGAATCCTAAAAGATTTGTGGATTCGGGATTCGGCCCGAATTTTCCACGGGATTCGTGGATTTGGGACGAATCCCGAATCCCATTAAAGTCTATGGGAGACCCGAATTATTTTGCAGGGGCCAAAGGTTCGGCCGTATCTATCCGCAAAATTGCGGATAGATACGCCGCGGCTCCTATGAAGAAGCTCAATAGTTGTCCGTGCATACGGGCAACTATAGGCATTTTCAATGGGGCCACCCGGCGTGTGTTCCGTGCGTAAGGAACACACGCCGGACGGCCCCATTGAAAATGCCTATAGTTGTCCGTACGCACGGACAACTATAGAGCTTCTTCATAGGAGCCGAGAAGACCAAGGCCCAGCCCCCTAGAAGACCAAGAAGAAGACCAAGGCCCAGCGTCAGGACAAGTAAGTTTTTATGTTTTATGTGTGTGTATATGTATGTGTGTGTGTAGTATGTGTGTATGTATATGTGTGTGTATGTATGTATGTATGTATGTGTGTGTGTAGTATGTGTGTATGTATATATGTGTGTGTATGTATGTATGTGTGTGTGGGTATATGCATACACTGTACATACTGTATATTGTACAGCGTGGCGCAGGGGTTATATTGTCCTGCATGGTGTAACCGCCATGCATTTGTTGTACAGTATATATTATAATCCCTGTACCATGCTATACAATGTACAGTATGATTCATACACCATACTGTATAATACACAGTATGATCCGTACACCATGCTGTATAGTATACAGTATAATCCGTACACCATGCTGTATAATATACAGTATAATCTGTACACCATGCTGTATAGTATACAGTATAATCCATACACCATGCTGTATAGTATACAGTATAGTCCGTACACCATGCTGTATAGTATACAGTATAATCCCTACACCATGCTGTATAGTATACAGTATAATCCCTACACCATGCTGTATAGTATACAGTATAGTCCCTACACCATGCTGTATAATACACAGTATAATCCGTACACCATGCTGTATAGTATACAGTATATTCCCTACACCATGCTGTAGAGTATACAGTATAATCCCTACACCATGCTGTATAGTATACAGTATAGTCCGTACACCATGCTGTATAATACACAGTATAATCCGTACACCATGCTGTATAGTATACAGTATAATCCGTACACCATGCTGTATAATATACAGTATAATCCGTACACCATGCTGTATAGTATAGAGTATAATCCCTACACCATGCTGTATAGTATACAGTATAGTCCGTACACCATGCTGTATAATACACAGTATAATCCGTACACCATGCTGTATAGTATACAGTATAATCCGTACACCATGCTGTATAATATACAGTATAATCCGTACACCATGCTGTATAGTATACAGTATAATCCCTACACAATGCTGTATAGTATACAGTATAGTCCGTACACCATGCTGTATAATACACAGTATAATCCGTACACCATGCTGTATAGTATACAGTATAATCCGTACACCATGCTGTATAGTATACAGTATAATCCATACACCATGCTGTATAATATACAGTATAATCCGTACACCATGCTGTATAATATACAGTATAATCTGTACACCATGCTGTATAATATACAGTATAATCTATTCTTGTTGCTGCTCCCATTCAGTATAACGTCTCCTTAGTTTAAAAAAAAAAAAAAAAAAAAATCGGTAGCTCAGGTATACATTTCTTTATTGGCAAATGGGGGCGTGGCATGGGAGGAGCCAGGGTAGCATGTGGGATGGGCTGGGGTAGTGGGTGGGGTTAGGGGCCCCATTCAGATTCTTGCTATGGGGCCCAATGATTTCTATGTACGCCCCTGGCTGTATCTATCCGCAGTATTATGTATAGAGTGAATAGTAGAGTTGAGCGAATCCTAAAAGATTTGTGGATTCGGCCCGAATTTTCCACGGGATTTGTGGATTCGGGCCGAATCCCGAATCCCATTAAAGTCTTTGGGAGACCCGAATTATTTTGCAGGGGCCAAAGGTTCGGCCGTATCTATCCGCAAAATTGCGGATAGATACACCGCGGCTCCCATGAAGAAGCTCTATAGTTGTCCGTGCGTACGGACAACTATAGGCATTTTCAATGGGGCCGCCCGGCTTGTGTTTCGTGCGTACGGAACACACGCCGGACGGCCCCATTGAAAATGCCTATAGTTGTCTGTACGCACGGACACTATAGGGATTCTTCATAGGAGCCGAGAAGACCAAGGCCCAGCCCCCTCCAGCGTCAGGACAAGTAAGTTTTTATGTTTTATGTGTGTGTATATGTATGTGTGTGTATATGTATGTGTGTGTGTAGTATGTGTGTATGTATATGTGTGTGTATGTATGTATGTGTGTGTGGGTATATGCATACACTGTACGTACTGTATATTGTACAGCGTGGCACAGGGGTTATATTGTCCTGCATGGTGTAACCGCCATGCATTTGTTGTACAGTATATATTATAATCCCTGTACCATGCCATACAATGTACAGTATGATTCATACACCATACTGTGTAATACACAGTATGATCCGTACACCATACTGTATAGTATACAGTATAATCCGTACACCATGCTGTATAATATACAGTATAATCTGTACACCATGCTGTATAGTATACAGTATAATCCATACACCATGCTGTATAGTATACAGTATAGTCCGTACACCATGCTGTATAGTATACAGTATAATCCCTACACCATGCTGTATAGTATACAGTATAGTCCGTACACCATGCTGTATAGTATACAGTATAATCCCTACACCATGCTGTATAGTATACAGTATAATCCCTACACCATGCTGTATAGTATACAGTATAGTCCCTACACCATTCTGTATAATACACAGTATAATCCGTACACCATGCTGTATAGTATACAGTATAATCCGTACACCATGCTGTATAATATACAGTATAATCCGTACACCATGCTGTATAGTATACAGTATAATCCCTACACCATGCTGTATAGTATACAGTATAATCCCTACACCATGCTGTATAGTATACAGTATAGTCCGTACACCATGCTGTATAATACACAGTATAATCCGTACACCATGCTGTATAGTATACAGTATAATCCGTACACCATGCTGTATAATATATAGTATAATCCGTACACCATGCTGTATAGTATACAGTATAATCCGTACACCATGCTGTATAATATACAGTATAATCCGTACACCATGCTGTATAGTATACAGTATAATCTGTACACCATGCTGTATAATATACAGTATAATCTATCCTTGTTGCTGCTCCCATTCAGTATAACATCTCCTTAGTTTAAAAAAAAAAAAAAAATTGGTAGCTCAGGTATACATTTCTTTACTGGCAAATGGGGGCGTGGCATGGGAGGAGCCAGGGTAGCATGTGGGATGGGCCGGGGTAGTGGGTAGGGTTAGGGGCCCCATTCAGATTCTTGCTATGGGGCCCAATGATTTCTATGTACGCCCTTGGCTGTATCTATCCGCAATTTTGCGGATAGATACGGCCCTATTCATACGGTCGTGTGAATGGGGCCTAAAAGTTTCCCCAACATGTGAAAACCTCAGAAAATGATGGAAACACATTGGAAATGCATAGGAAACACCAGGGGTAGCATGTAGGGATGCCTCTGAGGCTCCCTAATTGCACCATTTTTTCTAAATCTGGCCAATAGTCTGGGGATGACCCCAAGGCAATTTTCAGGGACACGGTAATGGTGACCCACTTAAAAATGCTGCCTGACAACCTGGCGGTGAACCCCTGATTGTCTGTCTTTCAATAAGATTGCAGTGTAAAGCACGGTGGTGAGCCTCAGTATGACTTTTAGGATGGAGATTGCATGTGGACACGTACTCCCTGGAACAGGGCTGCCATCAGGAATTTCGGGGGCCCCCTACAGGCAAATTTCGCGCCCCCCCCCCCCCCCCCCCGTTTCGGGTAAACTTTACAGATTGCAAAATGGCTAACTTTTTTTTCTTAACAAGTCGCATCATTGTGTTTATTATCCCTGTACAGTGACATCACTGTGTTTGTTATCCCTGTACTGTGACATCACTGTTTATTATCCCTGTACGGTGACATCGCTGTGTGTATTATCCCACTGCAGGAAGAGGTAAGTGGTCTGTGTTTGTGTGTTTGTTTTCTATTTTTCAGGGTCGTGAATGCAGAGGACTACATCGGATTCGCTGGACTACGTCGGACCAGCTTTTTTTTTTTTTTAATAAAATGGTCAAACAGGGGTCTGGGGGAGTGTTTTTTTATTTCAATAAAATGTTTTATACTGGTGTGTGTGTATTTTTTTTTTACAATACTACAGTTTTAGTAATTATGGCTATCTACAGACGGCCCTGATTACTAATACTGGGCTTAGTGCTTGCCGGTATGGCAGGCCAGCACTAACCCCAACATCTATTACCTCGGCACCCACCGCCACCAGGGGTGCCGGGAAGAGCCGGGTACCCGCAGGACCGGACCTTCTAAATTGAGGGTCTGGCTCTGGGGCGGCTGCAGGCTGGTACCATTAGGCTGGGAAGGGCCAATAACTGTGTCCCTTCCCACCCTGGTAGTGCCAGGCTGCCACTGCTGGTTGTATCTGGCTGGCCATTTTTTTTTCAAAAATTTCATTATTTTTTTTTTTTAAATGGCGTGGGGTCCCCCCCTTTTTTCCTTCACCAGCCAGATACAGCCAGCAGCTACAGCCTGGCACTACCAGGGTAGGAAGGGACACGGTTATTGGCCCTTCCCAGCCTAATGGTACCAGCCTGCAGCCGCCCCAGAGCCAGACCCTCAATTTAGAAGGTCCGGTCCTGCGGGTACCCGGCTCTTCCCGGCACCCCTGGTGGCGGTGGGTGCCGAGGTAATAGATGTTGGGGTTAGTGCTGGCCTGCCATACCGGCAAGCACTAAGCCCAGTATTAGTAATCAGGGCCGTCTGTAGATAGCCGTAATTACTAAAACTGTAGTATTGTAAAAAAAAAAATACACACACACCAGTATAAAACATTTTATTGAAATAAACACTCCCCCAGACCCCTGTTTGACCATTTTATTAAAAAAAAAAAAAAGCTGGTCCGACGTAGTCCAGCGAATCCGATGTAGTCCTCTGCATTCACGACCCTGAAAAATAGAAAACAAACACACAAACACAGACCACTTACCTCTTCCTGCAGTGGGATAATACACACAGCGATGTCACTGTACAGGGATAATAAACACAGAGATGTCACCGTACAGGGATAATAAACACAGTGATGTCACCGTACAGGGATAATAAACACAGTGATGTTACCGTACAGAGATAATAAACACAGCGATGTCACAGTACAGGGATAATAAACACAGTGATGTCACCGTACAGGGACAATAAACCTCAGATCAACACATTGTGCCCCCATCAGACCTCAGATCAGCGCTTTGTGCCCCCATCAGACCTCAGATCAGCGTCTTGTGCCCCCATCAGACCTCAGATCAACACAATGTGCCACCATCAGCGTCTTGTGCCCAATCAGACCTCAGATAAACATCTTGTGTCCCCCTTCAGACCTCAGATCAGCCCCCAGTGCCCCCATCAGACCTCAGATCTGCCCGCCGTGCCCCCATCAGACCTCAGATTAGCCCACGGTGCCCCCATCAGACCTCAGATCAGCCCGCCGCGCCCCCATTCAGACCTCAGATCAGCCCGCCATGCCCCCATCAGACCTCAGATCAGCCCGTCGTGCCCCCATCAGACCTCAGATTAGCCCACGGTGCCCCCATCAGATCTCAGATCAACCCGCCGTGCCTCCATCAGACCTCAGATCAGCCCCCAGTGCCCCCATCAGACCTCAGATCAGCCCCCAGTGCCCCCATTATACCACAGATCAGCCCCTAGTGCCCCCATCAGACCTCAGATCAGTCCCCAATGCCCCCATCAGACCTCAGATCAGCTCCCAGTTCCCCCATCAGACCTCAGATCAGCCCCTAGTGCCCCCATCAGACCTCAGATCAGCCCCCAGTGCCCCCATCAGACCTCAGATCAGCCCACCCAGCCACTTTAAAAAAGCAGACTTACCTGTTCTGGCCGCCACTGTCCTCTGGCTCCCCGCTCCACTGTCTTCCCTGCCGGCACGCACTATGATCTGACGCTGAGTCAGGTCATAGTGCGCGCCGGCAGGGAAGACAGTGGAGCGGGGAGCCAGAGGACAGCGGCGGCCAGAACAGGTAAGTCTGCTTTTTTAAAGGGGGGCCGGGCAGCACGGATCATCACGAGTCCGCGCTGGCTCGTGATGCCGTGCCGAGCCGAAGCGGCAAATATTCGAGCGAATCCCGAATATTGCCGCTTCGGCTCGCTCATCACTAGTGAATAGTAACTTTTATTTAATAATAAATAATACTAATAATACGACACAACAATATGTCAGGAACACAGTGATTAACTGAATTTAATTCACTTTGGAAAATAAATATTCAACAAATGGTTTCTTGGGTAGAATCCAGTATAATATCTGTATAATTGATGCAAAACAATACACCAGGCACACTATCAGCACCAGGAATAATATAATATTAGTGAAGATTTGTGACTGTGAATGATGTGATAACGATTGGGTTGATTCACAGTAATAAATAACGGAATTGCATGGTATTGGCTGCCAGCCTGCCTAAGTAGCATAGTGGCACAGTGACTCCTATTTGTGAAATCTATCTATCAGGGGCAGGGCGACACATAGGCGCCAGCCTAGGGTACCACCTCTCTATCCATAAGAGGGGGCACTATCATGGCTGCAAGTGTTGAGTAAAGTGAAGCATTCAAAGCAGAATTTGGTCTGAAGTTTAGTAAAACTTCGATTATAAACAAATACGAATTTCCTTGTGCTTCATGGTAACAAATCAGTTTTTCCTAAAATGGTGGCTGCACGTGTTACAAAGTGAAACTGAGTGTAGACAAGACAAGCTCGGGAATGCAAGATCATCCATAATGTCGTGCGGCCAGTCAATATGCAGATAGCCATCCCTTGTGATATCACAGCCCTATAACCCTCATCCTGCGTGGTATGCCACAGCTGATTAATATTCTGTGTCAAATAACCTGCATGAGATTGCAGGCAAGAACAGCAATAATTTGCATATTGTGCCTCCACCTAACCAGCCAAAGCCCATACCAGCAACAACCCCTGTTTAAAGGCAATGCGCTACTGTTTACAGCGAAGGACTCGTCTTCATTATTAAATGAAAGGCATCTGCGGACTAATTGGCAGCGCAGTTCTTTACTGCAGCATGGCCGCAACCCGCCCGCAGCACAGCTGCTGCTTGTGGCCAAAACCCAAGGGCTCATGCACACAATTTGCGGTCCACAATGCACAGGCACTGATCGTGGGGCCGCCGCATTCAGATTGCGGACCCATTCACTTGAATGGGGTCCGCGATCCGCATCCCACGCTCTGCACCACAAAAAAAGTAGTGCATGCACTACTTTTTTGCGGTGTGGAGGCATGGCCTGAAACACCACGGAAGCACTCTGTAGAGCTTCCGTGGGGTTCCGATCCGTGCCTCCGATCCTCATCTCCAGGATTGTGGACCCATTCAAGTGAATGGGTCTGCGATCCGTTATGCGGGGAGCACATGGCCGGTGCCCATGTATTGTGGACCCGCAGTATGCGGGCCGCAATACTGCCATGGCTGGGCAACGGCCGTGTGCATGAGCCCTAAGGCAGATATGCCTGGGTATACCTGATTTATAGTGATTCTTAACCTCTGGTTCTCAATTTACAGCCCATAATTATTTTTTTTTTTGTAGACTAATAATTACATAGTTTCATACCTTTACAGCTGATATAAACAATAGCCTACTGCAACACCACTACGATATTTTAACTTTAACCCTTTCAGTACCGAGCCACTTTTCACCTTAAATCCCAGGCCGATTTTTGCAAATCTGACGTGTGTCACTTTATGTGGTAATAACTTTAGAACGCTTTTACTTATCTAGGCCATTCTAGGCCAAACATTTTGAAAAATTAGCAAATTTCCCAATGTCAATTTCTCTACTTTTAAAATACATAGTAATACCTCCAAAAATAGTTATTACTTAACATTCCCCATATGTCTACTTTATGTTGGCATCATTTTGTAAATGTCATTTTATTTTTTTAGGAAGTTAGAGGGTTTAGAAGTTTAGAAGCAATTTTTCAAATTTTCAACAAAATTTCTAAAACCATATTTTTGAGCACCAATTCAGTTATAAAGTGATTTCGTGAGGCTTACCTAATGGAAACCACACCCCTCAAGTTATGAAAAACTGATGTTACAAACTTTATTAACCCTTGAGGTGTTCCACAAGAATTAAAGGAAAATAGAGGTGAAATTTCAAAATTTCACTTTTTTGGTAGATTATTCATGTTAATAATTTTTTTTCTTGCAACACAGCAAGGGTTAACAGCAAACTAAACCTCAATATACATTACTCTGATTCTGCAGTTTACAGAAATACCCCATATGTGGTGGTAAACGTCTCTATGGGTTTGTGGCAGTGGTCAGAAGGAAAGGAGCGCCATACGGATTTTGGGGGCAGATTTTGCTAGAATAGTTTTTAGGCACCATTTTGTAATTGAGAGACCCTGACATACCCCTACAGTGGAAACCCTCAAAGAGTGACCCCATTTTGGAAACTACACCCTTCATCGAATATATTAAGGGGGGTACTGGCCACTTTGACCCCCTAAGCTTTTTTACGGAATTTGGAAACACTTGGCTGTGAAAATGAAAAGTTTCATTTTTTCCAATAAAATGTTGCTTTAGCCCCAAATTTTTCATTTTCACAAGGGGTAACAAAAGAAAAGCACCCCATAATTTGTTACCCATTTTCTCCTGCATACGGCAACACCCCATATGTGGTGGTAAACTGCTGTGGGGGCACATGGCAGGACTCAGAACAGAAGGAGTGCCATATGGATTTTACAACACAGATTTTGATGGATTGGTTTGCGGGAGCCATTGATTTTTATTTTTTTGAGTTATTGTCTTATGTGGGGGCTCATTTTTTGCGGGACGAGATGACGGTTTGATTGGTACCTTTTTGGGGTAAATACACCTTTTTGATCGTGTGGTATTACACTTTTTGTGAGGCAAGGTGAAAAAAATGGTTGTTTTGGCATAGTTTTTATTTTTTATTTTTTGCAGCATTCGCCTGGGGGGCCATCTCATGTAATATTTTTATAGAGCAGGACGCGGCTGCGGCGGTACCCAATATGTCTAACTTTTTTATTTTTGGAAAGTTTAATACGCCTTTTTGATCGCCTGCTATTATACTTTTTGTGAGGGAAGGTGACCAAAAAATGTCTGTTTTGGCACGTTTTTTTTACTGCGTTCACCTGGCGGGGTGCATGACTTGATATTTTTATAGAGCCGGTCGATACGGCTGCGGCGATACCTAATATGTTTATCTTTCTTTTTTTACCTTTTTTTTACAATTTTTTTTAGCTTTTTTTGTGAAAATGGCGTTTTTTTTTTTACTTGAAACTTTTATTATTATTTTTTTTAGGAAACTTTATTTTTTAACTTTTTTTTTACTTTATTTAACTTTTGGGGGTCTGATCCCCTTTACAATGCATTACAATACTTTTGTATTGTAATGCATTGGCTGTAAGTGTATTACTCAATGTAATACACTTACAGCCTGCTTCCTGTGTGATCCAGGGGGCTGGATCGCACAGGCACGCAGGGATAGCAGCCACGATGCCTAAGGAAGGCATTGGGCTGCTATCCGAGCCATCGGGTCCCCGTCACAGTAGCGCAGGGATCCGATGGCCCCCCCGCTCGCCATCCTGAATCCCTAAGCTCCCGCACACCACATGCGCCGCGGTCAGTGCTGACCGCGGCACATGAAGGGTTAATGTGCCGGCATCGGTGTTTTCACTGATGCTGGAGCATTCAGCAGGGGTCCGGCACCTGGGCACAGCCGGACCCCCGCCGCTGATCGGGCGGGCGCAGCTCCAGCACCCGCCCGATCAGCGTGCCGTACATGTACTCTAAGGGTTAAGACACGAGTCAACAAAAGGTAGTATAAAATCGTCTAATCACTCCACTACATAACAATCCCAGGGCTCACCAGAGCCTAGCCTTGTAACAAGTGACATAATGGAAGAAGTCCAGGGTCACACAGGAGTCCCATAGCTGTTGGTCTCAAAGCTGTTGGTCAATGCATTAAAAAGTCCATGTGCAGAACAAACAGCATAAAAGGCCTCATGGGGGAGGATCTGTATACAAAGGCACAAAATGTTTCAATTTTAGTGTTTTTAATGATTCATTTTATGCTTGTTGATCTTTTTGTACTAGGTTACAATGACTAAGAAATAATTTGAATTATGCTTATGTTTACTTGTAATGTTTTTTTTTGTTTGTTTGTTTTTTTTCAGAATTCTCTTTTAACCCCTTAAGGCTGAAGCTACTTTTACACTTAATGCCGAAGCCACATTTTTTAAATCTGCCATGTGTCACTTTATCAATTCATAACTTTGGGATTCTTTCACCGATTCGACTGATTCCAAGATTGTTTTTTCGTGACACATTGTACTCCACGACAGTGGTAAATTTGAGTCAATATAAATCACCTTTATTTATAAAAAAAATCCTAAAATTACAGATAATTTGGAAACATTTGTAATTTTCAAACTTTGAATTTCTCTACTATTAAGGCAGATAGTGATCCCTCACAAAATAGTTATTACTTTACATGTCCCATATGTCTACTTTATGTTGCCATCATTTTGTAGATGTAATTTTATTTTTTGGGGATGTTAGAATGATTAGAATTTTAGAAGCAATTCTTTAAATTTTTTAGAAATTTTCCAAAACCATTTTTTTAAGCACCAGTTCAGTTCTGAAGTCACTTTGTGGGGCTTACATAATAGAAACCACCATAAATGACCCCATGTTAGAAACTACACCCCTCAAGGTTTTCAAAACAAATTTTACAAACTGTGTTAACCCTTTATGTATTCCACAAGAATTAAAGGAAAATGGAGATGACATTTCAAAGTTTCACTTTTTTTGCAGATTTTCCATTTTAGTCCATTTTTTTCCTGTAACACATCAAGGGTTAATAGCAAAAAAAAGCTAAAAAACTATTACCCTGATTCTGCGATTTACAGAAACACCCCGCATGTGATTGTAAACTACTGTATGGGCGCATGGCCAAGCGCAGAAGGAAAGGTGCGCCAGATGGTTTTTGGAGGGCGAATTTTGCTGGTCTGGTTTTGAGACACCATGTCCCATTTGAAGCCCCCCCGATGCACCCCTACAGTAGAAACAACCAAAAAGTGCCCATATTTTGGAAACTAAGGGATAAGTTGACAGTATTATTGATACTATTTTGGGTTACATATGATTTTTGATCACTTTATATTACACTTTTTGTTAGGCAAGGTAAACAAAAATGGCAGTTCTGGCTCAGTTTTTTTTTTTTTTTTTTACTGTGTTCACCTGAGGGGTTAACTAATGTGATGCTTTGTAGAGCAGGTTGTTACGAACGTGGCAATACCTAACATGTATAGTTTTTTTATTTATTTAAGTTTTACACAATAATATCATTTTTTAAACAAAAAAAATCATGTTTTAGTGTCTCCATTGTGAGAGCTGTAGTTTTTTATTTTTTGGGCAATTGTCTCAGGTAGGGGCTCATTTTTTGCAGGAAGAGGTGACGGTTAGATTGGTACTATTTTGAGGGGTATATGCCTTTTTGATCGCTTGGTATTACACTTTTTGTGATGTAAAGTGACAAAAAATGGCTTTTTTGACCCTGTTTTTATTTTATTTTTTTTACTGTGTTCACCTGAGGGGTTAACTCATGTGATATTTTTGTAGAGCAGGTTGTTACGGACGTGGCGATACCTAACATGTATAGTTTTTTTTTATTTATTTAAGTTTTACACAATAATTTCATTTTTGAAACAAAAAAAATCAAGTTTTAGTGTCTCCATTGTGAGAGCTGTATTTTTTTTATTTTTTGGGCAATTGTCTCAGGTAGGGGCTCATTTTTTTGCGGGAAGAGGTGACGGTTAGATTGGTACTATTTTGAGGGGCATACCCCTTTTTGATCGCTTGCCATTACACTTTTTGTGATGTAAAGTGAAAAAAATAGCTTTTTTGACCTGTTTTTATTTTTATTTTTTTAAGGTGTTCACCTGAGGGGTCGGGACATGTGATATTTTTGTAGAGCAGGTTGTTACGAACGTGGCGATACCTAACATGCTTGGGGTATTTTTTATCTTTTTTTACTAATTTCAAATTTGAGTTTTGGGGGGAAAATTGGATTTTTTTTTAAACTTTTTTTTACACTTTTTAAAAAAATTTTTACACTTTTTTTTTACACTTTCTTAGACTCAGACCCACTTGGTTCTTGAAGATCCAGTGGGTCTGATTGTTCGATTATACCATGGAAAGCCAGATGCTTCTGAAAGCGTCCGGTTGCCATGGTAACCATCGGGACGCTGCCACAGCAGAGCAGCGTCCCGATGGGAGGGAGCTTCCTCCCTCTCTTCTGGCCACACCATCGGCGCTGCCAGAGCACCGCAGCGCCCAATGGGAGAGGGAGGGAGCACCCTCCCTGTTAACCCCTTCCATACAGCGGTCCCTACGGACCGCGGCATGGAAGGGGTTAAGCTGCTGACATCGGTGCCAGCTGAACCGCTGGCCCGCCTGCACATTACCCCCTCCCCAATCGGCCATCAGAGAAAACAGTGGGGTGAGGGGGATATATATATATATATATATATATATATATATATATATAAGAATAAAACCGCAGCACATCCAAAATGTGAATGAAGTGATGTCCTTTATTCACCCATGCGACGTTTCGGTCCGCTTGCTTGAGAACGGTCCCAGTAAGCGGACCGAAACGTCGCATGGGTGAATAAAGGACATCACTTCATTCACATTTTGGATGTGCTGTGGTTTTATTCTTTTTTATATTGTTGGATGCTGGTCACATTTAACCGCTGGCACTCCTTACTTGCTACACATGTAGTGGGTGCGGCTCCAGCTTTTCCTTTTCTATATATATATATATATATATATATATATATATATATTATATTGTTAAATTTATTTATTTTTTATTTTACAGTTTATTTCAGTTACGATCGCTGTGATTGGCTAGTCTGAACAGACTAGCCAATCACAGCGATTGCTAGCCCGGGACCTCCCCCATTGGTCCCAGGCTGGTTAGCTGAGGCCCCTGGCTGTAAGTAACAGCCGGGGTCTCAGCACTGTCACCATGTGATCAGACATGGTGACAGTTTAATGCCATGACGGCTTATCCCGTCATGGGGCGGCAAGCGGCTTCTGCCCATGACGGGATAAGCCGTCATTGGGCGTTAAGGGGTTAAGATATGAACAAGTAGCCAGCAAATTTTTGTTGCCTGCCTAAAGCAATTATGGCCTTTGCTAATATTTGATCAATAATTTCGTTTTGCAAATTGATATTAAAGAGGTTTTCAGTATTTAGATATTGATGACTAGATGAGCAGATTTGTGATTCAATCAAAACGACTGTCAAAATTGATTTGGCCTGAAAAAATTCTACTCGAATCGAAAGTGACTCAATTGCCCTGAAATGTTGTGTATGACAATCTGGGGTCTCCCAGGACTGTATCAAACCACTTTGACGCTCTTTACCACAAATAAAGCACTAGTTATAGAGATGAGCGAATTATCCAAAATTCGCTTTGCCGAACATTTGTCAAACTTTTCATAAGATTCATATATTCTACGAATCTATTCAGCGAATCTGCGTACAAATCATACGTTATTGTGTGGTGTTTTGCGAACATTTGTGCACTAATAACGAACGTTCAGTTTTAAAAGTTACGCAACTTCTATGAACACGTACTCATGAGCATACAAATTGCATACGAAAATGACGGGCTTTGCTGGAGCGGAATGGTGGAGCAGGAGGAACGCTCTGACCCCTGGCTACATATGGATACTGTATCAGCAGATGACAGCAGACCATCCAGCTGTGACTGAGATGAGTGTGCCATCCACTCCACTACCTCATCCACTTTCTACTCCACTACAATTTTGCACCTTGGTGGGTTAGCCTAGTGGAACACTGGCCAAGTATTGAGAATTTTACAAGTAGAAGCTCTGGCTACAGGTCCTTTAGCACTGCTGCCCTGTGCCACCTTCTCCTTTTTTTTAGAGCTTGAGGTCTGGCTGGAACTGGAACACTTTAACAAACACAGTGGTATGGGATAAAACATTTTTTTAAAGTAGCTTGTTGGGGGACAAAGCATCAAATAATTATGCAATGACATGGTCAGAATGACTGCCCATACGACACACAGAAGTGTTAATTGTCAGAAGAAAAATGGCTCATTGTGAAATAGCCTATTAAAGCTCTCCCTATTAGTTAGGACAGGGTTGCCAACCATCCGTAAATTTACGGACAGTCCACAAAAAATCGTTGTTTTTCTCTGACGTCCGTAGCGTCCGGCAGAAAAAAACAGCGTCTGTGAATTTTAGTGCTGAAAACCCGAAGTCTGTACTGCGTACGCAATTACGCATACAGACTTCGGGCATTGCAGTAGTGAAAAGTTCCACGGCCGCTCAGAGAGCAGGCGGGCCGATGCACCGTAAGCGCGCAAGGATTGTAGTAATTACCTGGAGGTGGAGAAAGGGGCTGGGCGGGCTGTCAGTGCCACTGCTAATGCCGGGCGGTGCGTGCGGACCGGTGGAGACTGTGGAGAGGCAGATGCGTGCGGGCGCACTGCGCAGGTGCAAGCAAGGCAAGGCAAGCGTTGGGGGGGGTGGGCTGGAATCCCGGGGATGGATGGATGGATGGGATGGATGAGCAGCAGCCTCAGACAACACAAGGCCAAGAGGGGGGAGGAGGAGGGGGAGGGGGGAGGACTGAGGAGCTACTGATAAGCTACAGATCACAGGGGCTCTATATGAGGCCTTATCTAAATTACTGGGTGCAGTGCATTGCAAGGGGCCATTTGAATTACTGTGGGCTCTAAAGGGGGCTATCTGAACTACTGGGGGGCATTACTGAGGGCTATCTGAACTACTGGGGGCATTACTGGGGGCTATCTAAACTACTAGGGGGGAATTACTGGGGGCTATCTAAACTAGTGGGGGCACTACAGGGGCCCATCTAAACTAGTGGGGGCACTACAGGGGCCCATGTGAACTAGTGGGGGCACTAGAGGCCCATCTAAACTAGTGGGGGCACTACAGGGGCCCATCTAAACTAGTGGGGGCACTACAGGGGGCCATCTAAACTACTGGGGGCACTACAGGGGGCCATCTAAACTACTGGGGGCACTACAGGGGCCCATCTAAACTAGAGGGGGTACTACAGGGGGCCATCTAAACTACTGGGGGCACTATAGGGGACTGTTTAAGCTATGGGGGCACTATAAGGGGTATTATAATTACTGGGAGCATGATAGCGCAGCCTTATAATTTCTGAGAGCACTACTGCTCAGACACTATGAGAAAATTATTTCTATTATGGGGAATTATTACTACTACCAGGGGTACTATTGGGGGTGTTATCATTATTTGGTACAATATGGAGGGCGCTTCTGCTAAAAGGGCTACTCGTGAAGCATTATCACTATTGGGGCACTCTGGGAGAGAATTATTAGTATTAGTGGGACTTTGGGGAGCACTGTTACTATGGGGGGTCCACCTATATGGCACTGTTATTTCTACAGTATAATATCTGGGGACATTGGGGAGAACAGCGGGCACAGTATTGGGAGTAGCAGCAGGATAACATTGTCGGGGCACCACTGAGGAAAAGGAGGATAGAAAAGTGGGTAATCTAAGGTGTCTTTGTGGCATACTCTTCAGGGAGAAGTGGCTGAAAGAACTCATCATGGCGGTCTGGGCCAAATAGAGAAGATGAGAAAAGAGAACTTCTACGTCAGAGAGACGTCACTGGATTTAAGAGGTATGTTGTGCTGTATCATCTTGTATGCTTGGTATTGGTGAATGTAATGTCCATCCAAATATGTGTCAGCTATTTCTTCAACGCCATTTTCTGCAGCTGTTAACTAACTGCAGTGGGTATATGGTATGCTACTGCTGCAGCCAATCACCAGTCAGTGGTCTAAGGCTGAGGACTGGCTGCAGTGGACACATGCCATACACCTGCACATCAGTGCCCATCTTGCCCGTTAGATCCCTGTTAGTCTTTGTTGACATGGCAGCAGAAATGATGCCAGAAAGTCCAGCGTGTCACAGGCATCATTACTAGAGATGAGCGAGTAGTGTTCGATCGAGCTGGTATTCGATCGAATACTACGATATTCGGCGTACTCGATTTAATTCGAGTATAACGGCGATGGCGCACCTAGAATTCGTTTCCCCTCCCACCTTCCCTGGCGCTCTTTTTCCACCAATCACCATGCAGGGGGGGTATGACAGGCACGCTGAGCACGCTGGCAGCGCGAAAACGGCGTCTACATGCATTGGCTGGAAAAACCATGTGACCTCGAATATTAAAAACTCAGCTCTTCCTGCTCGTACGCATATGCTGCGTGAACTTAGTCAGGGACAGAGGCTGGAGAAGGGAGAGACAGATTTTAGCTGTTGGACAGGCAGGAGCGTGATTAAAAGCCCTTATCAGGGCTACTACAGTGGACTTCAGTGATAGCTTACTACAATATAGACTTTACAGAGAACGGCTGCTGTATTCAGGGATAGCTGCTGGAGTAGGGACAGAGAGAGGCATTAGTGGTGTATTAGGTGCTTAGGTGCTCTGCTACATACCAAACTATATTTGGCACTACTGCTGTGTACCTGTGGCCTACCTTGAAAGTAATACAATATATAGGCCTTAAAAATACACTGGCAACTGTACTGTGCGTTCTCTTGCAAAGTAATTTCTCATAACTGTGTTCATAACACTGGTACCTGTCACAACACACCGTCTGATCACTTAGTACACTGGCTGTGTACCTTGAAAAATACAATATATAGGCCTTATAACTGGCAACTGTACTGTGCGTTCTCTTGCAAAGTAATTTCTCATAACTGTTTGTTCATACACACCGTCTGATCACTTAGTACACGGCTGTGTACCTTGAAAAATACAATATATAGGCCTTATAACTGGCAAACTGTACTGTGCGTTCTCTTGCAAAGTAATTTCTCATAACTGTTGTTCATACACACCGTCTGATCACTTAGTACACGGCTGTGTACCTTGAAAAATACAATATATAGGCCTTATAACTGGCAACTGTACTGTGCGTTCTCTTGCAAAGTAATTTCTCATAACTGTTGTTCATACACACCGTCTGATCACTTAGTACACGGCTGTGTACCTTGAAAAATACAATATATAGGCCTTATAACTGGCAACTGTACTGTGCGTTCTCTTGCAAAGTAATTTCTCATAACTGTTGTTCATACACACCGTCTGATCACTTAGTACACGGCTGTGTACCTTGAAAAATACAATATATAGGCCTTATAACTGGCAACTGTACTGTGCGTTCTCTTGCAAAGTAATTTCTCATAACTGTGTCATACACACCGTCTGATCACTTAGTACACGGCTGTGTACCTTGAAAAATACAATATATAGGCCTTATAACTGGCAACTGTACTGTGCGTTCTCTTGCAAAGTAATTTCTCATAACTGTGGTGTTCATACACACCGTCTGATCACTTAGTACACGGCTGTGTACCTTGAAAAATACAATATATAGGCCTTATAACTGGCAACTGTACTGTGCGTTCTCTTGCAAATAATTTCTCATAACT